>JAOWBP010056320.1:0-42522 GCA_028571105.1 Tragopan temminckii
GGGAGGGAGGGAGGATATGACAGCAAATAAGGATATGGCATGGTGAGCATAAGCATACATATATGGTATAACTGAATATACACTATTGCAAATTACTTAAACTGGCAGTCCTGAAGGGCAGAGAAAGTTCAACCAATTCAGTAACATCACTGAATGATGTTAGGAACATCATGAGTTTTCAGCTCCTTTTATCAATCAATTGTTGAAAAGGCAAAAGATTTCACACTGTAATAAACTTAGCTTGCTTTCACAGGAAGCAGTCTATCTTTTTTAAAATGTTATCAGACACTGTTATTTGAAAGTAATGAATAATTAATTGTGTTGGTGAAAAATATGGGAAGAAAACAACAAAAAAGCATAAGGTAATATTTAGAAAATGACATATATCTACAAGAAGATAAATTCATTTTTTATTCCTCTAATTAATCTATGGATTAAACTTTGTGGTTTAAAAGCAAAGGAAGGCTCCTGTTCACCCAATAATTTAAAAATGATAATTACAATTTTCAAATTTTCTGACTATATAGTGTGAGAAATGCTCGTGTTCAATAGTCCAAGCTCAGACAGGATTTGCCATGAATCACAATTTATTTCACGCTTTTGCAAGAGGGGGCAACATTGAGAAAAGGTACATAGAACCAGAGAGACCCAACAGATTATATTTCCTGTTTCCTGGCTCAAACTCACTCCTGTTTCCCCATTAGTCAAGTACTCCAGGGTTTACAGCCTATCCAACATTTCTAATTGCCTTTCCACCCTTTTTTACTTCTTGGTTATTCCCTCTTTGTCCTCGTATTCTAATTTAGTTTTTACTTACTATGGTATGCTGGGATAACCTCTCATGGTTAACCTTCCCCTCTGGCTATCACTCAATTGTAGAACCATTTTATAACAGTACATCTGCTGATGTTACTCAAAAATGCAGATCTTCTATTCTGCAAACAGGAATGTATCTTTCATTGGAGCTCCATGAGACTCTTTGGAGTCTCATGTCTCTTTGGACCTCTCTGGAGTCACAACATCATACTGTTATGCAAAAACATCTTCTCTTTCCCCACGATAGTACCCAGCTAACTCCCTGAACGTTCGTCTTTGGTAAATAAATGCATATTTCTATTGTGCTTTCAGTTAGAGATTGGCAGCAGAGTGATTAGAAATCTGAAGGACAAGGAGGGTTTAACAGAATCAAAGAATCACCGAACCTTTTGAATTGGGGGGGTCCTTTGAAGATCATGTAGTCCAACTCCCCAGCTACAAACACGGACATGTACAGTTAGATCAGTTTTACCAGAGTTCAGTCCAGTCTGGCCTCAAATGTCTCCAGGGTCTCCATTAAGAGTAATGCTCATTAGGTCTTCATGGACAGCATGTTCCCTACAGCCATGTAATTGTTTAAAGCTTCTAAAGCTGCATACACCTTCCAGTTCTTAAATTCATTCCAGCTTCAATTATATTCTAACACATACATCCACATTTCACTTATCGTCAAAATATTTTTTAAGAATAATGATTCACTACATTATTCATCAAAACAGGCAGAATTCTTAATCCATGTCTGTGTAAAACTCATGTGGGTGATGCCATAACAGCCAAGCTCCTGTCTAATCTGCATGAACAGAATCGTATACAGAAACTTCTGCGTACTCTCATATGTTGCAACACGTTTGGATCTTACCCCATCTCAGCTTAATTCCATCACAAGTGTATTCCAAAGATTTCTGATGTTATTTGTTTATGTGTTTGTTTTAATCTTCCTTCATTCTCAAAATTTCACAATGCTTTCCCTTTCAGAATGTTTTAGTCCACTGTCTGGCTCGCCATATCTTCCCCAGTCAATCTCTTGGATTGACAAGGATGACTGTTGCCACCATCCTGAGCTGTCTGCATGGCAACTGCTGACCTGCTATGCATCATGGTTCGGTGTACCAGCACAACTCTGTCCTTGCCCATTAGAATATGCTGTCATTGCAATGTTTCAGCTGCTGATTTGTAACCACTAGGCCATTCCTTAAACAACTTTGTCCATTAGGTAGAGCTAAGATGATGAACCCGCTGCAAGAAAAGCAAGGAAAACAAATGAAAAAAGAGCAGATGGAGTAGAGGTAGCACAAGATCACATGCAAATACTGAAAAAGTATACACAAATGGTGTAAGAAACCAGTTGTCACTGGATCTTCCATAGTACTACAGACAGCTCATTGTCATTTTTCCTGAAGAGAATCTTTATTCTTAAGTCCCTATACACATCTCACTGGCTTCTTCCTTTTTACTTGGCCATAAGTAGCTGCAAATGGTAATTAAATTGCTTACTATCTACACATTAGAATGGGATTATTGCTGCCTCTAGCTGGCAGCACAGAGGTTGTCATTTCTGTTTAACTTCGCTGATTACTGTTTTAATGAACTCCTTCTTTGGAAGGAGTTTTGGAAAATAGAGAACCTGCACAGGGTGTTGAGGATACTAGAAGATAAAAACAGGCATACACCTGAAAATCACTCATTTCATGAGGACACTGAAACAGCTCAGATAAAGGCAATCAAGGCAGTAACTGGAATGTAGGTAATTGGATTCCCCAGAGATTTACTTCAATTCCCACAAGATTTTCAGCTGGTTGCAATATTCTCATATTTTTGTCACTGAGCAAGGCAGTTGCCTCTCCATCAGCTTTCCTATATATCATTTATCTTTGTTTTGGTTTCAGCTAGTTGCCTACTGTCTTTGTTTTGTGCTTGTTTTTTTTTTTTTGTTTGTTTTTCTTGCCATCTCTGATGTATGCACATGACTAAATATCCCACTGATGCTCTCCATGGCTTCTGTCATTTAAACTGTGTGCTTCTGGGTAGAGCGCACGCTCTAGCCATGCAATCCACACTCTTCTATGGTCTCTTAGCACAACAGGATAGACAAACAGCAGCAGTCTCCAATCAGTGTCATTTCATCCTAGAGCTTTTGCTGGATGCAGCAAGCAGTGAAATGCTGCAGTGTTACGCATATCAGACTGCCTGTATTGCAGCACAGTGTGCTCATGTTCAGAAATGAGACTGCAACCTGTGGTTTTCAACTTCCTCACGTCTGAAAGCAGCCTAAAGCAAATCTCAAAGACAGAGACCCTAAAAGATATATCTGCAAGTAAGCAATCCTAGGTGCAAAGACAAACAAATATTTCAAAGGCCTGAAAAGAGTTAGTTTGAATTCTTTCAGATCACAGAACAGGTGTAAAATGTATTCCTTTACTAGTGGTAAGATGTACTTCGCACTTGGATACTTCAGTGGTGAGTATCTTGGCTTGTGTCAGTTTTTATTACCACACTGTTACCCACGGGGCCAATAAATGAGTATCTTTTTAATTCATATGCTGACTTCTACGGTTAAACAGCAGGTGTGAAAGTTTGACTCCAGAGAAAATGATGGCAAAAGACCAGCTGGATTCTGCATGACCAGGCTTTAGCGTGCCTCCCAGCCCCACAGATTGTATCTGGAAAAAATCTCATATAAGCAGGAGGGAAACAACTTCGGTATGGCAACTACCAGAGCAGGACAGAGTGTTGCATTTTCTCTCTGACAAATTTACTGTCAAAGCTTTTGTTCAATAAACATTTGAAACCACTAAAGGCAAAAGTGGGAAAAGGAATGCTTAATAAATGGAACCTGGGGATGTCATCATATAACTTCCCAGTCTCTGAATGATATTCAGAAGGACCTATCAAGGACTAAACTGAGTTTTCTGCGGCTGTTTTTTTCTAATTCCTAAGAAAAGTTCTTCTGTAGGTGGAAAATTGCTGTGCCTAGATTACATTTAAAGTGATAAGTGCAAATATGCAGCATCCATGATGCAAATTTGCAGGGGAAAAAAAAACAAAAAAACAAAAAAACATTATTGTCTCTAATTCAGGTCCCAAACAGTTGGATGATAGGAGCAGTCAGCACATTTTTAAGATGTTATAATTTTTGCCCTTCAGTTTAGGTTTGTTTCCGTGGGCAAGGCCACAGCTAGTATTACTGCTGGATGATATAATTTTTAATGTATAATTTTTGCACGGAAATAAATTCAGCTCCTGAAAATATCAACAAAACATGTTTGTTTTGTGTCTATAGCAGTGCACATGCACTATGGCATTTAGGTCACTCAACTTCTGTAAGCTAACTCTTCAACACATGCCAATCACTTTTCAGGCGTAGTCTGTAGTAAGAATCACTGAAATTTAAGAGGTGGATAAGCAAACTCATTCATTCATTATCAATTAGACATCAAACTCTATGTCTTTTACAATCAAAAAGAGAATAATATGTTCTGTAGATATAATTTTCATTTGGTAAGAAGGCAAAACATTTACTGAAATGCTATTATATGCCAGCCATGAACAAACACTGCAAAAAAAGACAGAGAGCTTTGATAGCAAACAAATTCCTTTAGGTATTATATTAAAGTTAAAATTATAGGGAGTTAGATCAATTTGCAAGGAAACATTTTAAATATGATCTAGTTAAGTAAAAGGCATTACAAATCTCTATTATCATCAAGAAAAACTTAGATTCCAAAACAGCCATGCTGCTCTCTTCAGGAGGTTTAATGATGGAGGATCCTTAGATAAAAAAAGACAGAAAAAAAAGCATGTGGAGCGTCTTCACCAGCTAAAAGGCACCTAGCAGCTCCTTAAAGGCAGGAATTTGGATACCCTGCTAAAGGAATTCTTTGTTTCAGTCTGGGATGTGACCACACCACAGATATCTGCTTGCCTGTTAGACTCACCATCCAGGCATGTTTATATAAAATGTTTATTACTGTGAAGATATATTTACTGCTATTTTGTTTGAAAAAGTGAGGTGTATCTATGAAATATTCCTGCTACTGAACATTCATCTCCCACATAATCACTGTTTCTCCAAAGGACCTTTCTTGCAGGTTTCTGCAAGGTATAAGCATCACTTCTTTCCAAGCTTTATTGTCCTTCCTGCTTTCTGTTCCAATCATCTGGTACCATTCATCCGGTAGTTGCTTCTATAAGTCAACTTTCAGTATTAAAGCTCTGCACCACTCTGGGAACAAAGTTGAACTCTTTCAACAGGCAATCCACAGTAGACAGGGTTATTAGCACCCTGCTAGTTCAGACAGTCTAACTTGTGATTGAAGATTCCTTATTAACAGGGTACCAGAGGCAAAAGTGTGTGCCTGACATCCCGCCAAATGGTTTCTTTTTTAACCTTTTGAACATTGCTGTCCTTTCTTTGAATGTTGCTGCCTCCCAAAAGTATCTCACAAGAAGTGATTCTGAATTCTCTTCCATCTCACTAGCCAAGTTTGGCTTTTGGACACGTTGAATGAATAGGTGAAGACAGTAGTAGCACATAACTGTGACCACACTTGTAAATGTGTAGAAAACAAAGTCCTCCATTGTCAGAGACTCCCCCCACACACACCCACAACATTCCCACCCCAGACAGAAATTCAGCCACAAAAACAGGGTTTATCTTTTACTTTCTTGTAGTCTTATTTTTCTTTTCATTACTAACCTTTCATTGTTAGTTGACAGTCAACTGAACAGCACTGTGCCCAGGTGATCAAGAAGGCCAATGGTATCTTCACTTGTACCAGAAATAGTGTAGCCAGCAGGTGTAAGGAAGTGATCATTCCCCTGTGCTCAGTTCTGGTGAGGCTGCAACTTAAGTACTACATTCAGTTCTGTGCCCCTTGCTATACCAGAGACATCAAAGTCTTGGAGCATGTCCAGAGAAGGGCAGTGAAGCTGGTGAGGGGACTGCAGCACAAGTATTATGAGGAGTGGCTGAGGGAACTGGGATTGTTTAGTCTGGAGAAGAGGAGGCTCAGGGGAGACCTTATTGCTCTCTACGGTTTCCTGAAAGGAGGTTGTGGTGAGATGGGAATCAGCTTCTTCTCCTGGGTAACAATGACAGGACTGGAAGGAATGGCCTCAAGTTGCACTGGGAGTTTTTCAGATTGGATATTAGGATAAATTTCTTTTTCAAAAGTCACTCCCCCTGGAAATGTTCAAGAAACATGTAGACTTGGCACTGAGGGTCATGGTTAGTGGGTATGGTGAATGTGGGTTGACAGTTGGATTAAATGATCTCAATGATCTTTTCTAATCTTTATGATTCTGTAATTCTTTAATTGTGTGCAGAGCTCAAGACCAGCTTCTGAGCCCTCTTACAGAGCAGACAGTTTTAATAATAAAATCGAAGTGTCCATCTTTGTGGTGATCTCTTTGATCATTTAGGGACATGCCAAGGTGATGGTGCTAGCATGGTGGCTCATACCTTGGACCCTGGACTACTCTGCCTACATTTTCCAACTGTAATTGTTAATGTGATTTCCTCAGGAGAGGGACATGTCATTCTGAGATGCCAGTTAGGTCCTGGAAGTACTCAATATCTAACACATGCAGGGTCACTGGGATCATGAAAGGAAATGCAAGCAATTTTCTTGGTAGAAACCGAAGCAACTAAATATAAGGAGGAACGTGCTGCTTCCTTTGGCAGTTGCTGAGATGACAGGACACTGAAGAGAAAGTTGACTGTGCCCAGGAGGGAGAGGTGGGAAAAGGAGTCCCGAAAAGCACAACACCACCACCAAATGGGAATGCAGTTTTTTTTGTCAAGTACCACAAACCAGATTTGGGGAAATTAAAAGGAAACGAGAAAAGCTACAGGAACATCAGGAGAATAGCTTTTTACTGTCTGCCCTTTTCCACAAAGGCTCACATGTGGGATTAGCAGGAAGCCAAAACCTCAAGAGCATCCCAGAAAGACAATTTGTAGTTTTCCTCCAATGATGAAATGTCCAAGAAAATCTCAGCCTTTCTGCAGAGGAATTCCTACCTAGGAGAAAGGCTGAGTTCTTGCAGTGCTCAACAGCTCAGAAGCTATTCCCAGCAGATGTGAACATGCTATCCCCTAGTCCTGGAATAGGCTTCCTTTCCAACTCACACATGCCTTCTCACCTTGCAGCCTTTTACTCACTTTTTGAACTAGGGGGAAGAAATAGCTCTAAGAGCTTAAATTAATCCCTACTGGAGCAATCTTGCTACCAGTCCAAACAAACTGCAGTGGGAACTAAAAGAGGAAAGAAAACCAAGCAGCTTTAAACATGAACAAATAACTTCCCACTGGAAATTTCTAAGAAATACATGAAGGTGGTGTTATCAATGGCCCAGAGCTGCAACTTCTGTTTCAGAAGTATCCCTATTTTCTCCAGTTTGGTAGATGTAAACAACTAGATGCACACAGATACCAAGATGGAGCTACTTACAATACAACTCTTTAATATCTGGATCTGCAAGCACAAATATTGCTACATGCGCATGCAGTGCAAATGTACAGTGATATTTGGCTGCCTTTGCCAAGCATAGTA
This sequence comes from Tragopan temminckii, assembly GCA_028571105.1. NCBI lineage: Eukaryota > Metazoa > Chordata > Aves > Galliformes > Phasianidae > Tragopan > Tragopan temminckii. The sequence goes on from JAOWBP010056320.1 coordinate 7,371, forward strand.
AATACTGCTATGATTTAGAGAAATGTCATAGATCATAGAACCACAGAATGGCCTGGGTTGAAAATCACCGCAATGATCATCCAGTTCCAACCCCCTGCTATGTGCAGGGTTGCCAACCACCAGACCAGGCTGCCCAGACCAGGCCACATCCAGCCTGGCCTTGAATGCCTCCAGGAATGGGGCATCCACAGCCTCCTTGGGCAACATGTTCCAGTGCTTCACCACCCTTTGGTTAAAAAATGTCCTCCTAATATCTAACCTAAACCTCCCCTGTCTCAGTTTAAAACCATTCCCCCTTGTCCGATCACTATCCACCCTTTAATATGTCCATTCTATAGCTGCAAAAAACCTACGGAAGCAGAACAAACAGTGCAAAAGAGGCATGGGGACAGAAAGAAAGACGAGGGATGCTTTGCAACATGGATGTGCTTTGCAACAAAGACAAGGAGATGTCTGTTACCTTCAGAAGCAGGCAGGTAAATGAAGAGAACTCGTCCAGTGAGGATAGGCACTCATTATTCAGTGCGCTGGCTGAAAAAACACAGAATTCATTTTCCCTTTCCCTTGGATTTTGCATTAGTTATTCTCATTAGCAAGCTTATTGTCTCAGATATAGCAATAGAAACCTTGGCAGTATCACACATTTTCACTGTTTACAGTAACCTATCTACTGATGGTGACAGGTTCATTGCTATGCATTTTGCAGGCAAATTGATAGCATCTTCAGGGTCTAGCATAATGGAGAGGTTAATGATTTTAGAAACATAATTTGAAGGAGTATCCATGATTCTTAAATGGTAAAATCACAAATGAATCAGGTCATCCTAGAAAACTAGCAATGAGACTCACATACGTTTTCAAGATATGATACAGAAAATAATGGAATATTGATTTGGATTTTAAATGACACTAATACACTTTTCTTTTTACAAGTTCTCCTATCAAAAGTTAGTTGAATAAGCTCAGCATCAGCCCTGCTGGTTGAGTGGACAAAAAGATCTCAGTGTCATTCATACATTAGTAGTCACAGAGATAGGAGCTAAGTTAAACTCAGTGGCATTCAAGTCCTTGTACTGATCCATGTGATTTACTGAAGTCCAAAAATTTGTACTCTTGCCTGTTTCTCTTATTATACTGCCAGATCTAACAGCATGGGAAAGATATAATCGCCAAATAAAGGATTTGTATGTCTCAGTTTTATTAATGTCACTGAAATGGGAACATCCAAATCCTTCACCTCTGCTCTGTATGTTTCCTTCAGGTAATGTTCTTTCTACAGAACTTAAAGTCTTTGAAACTAGAATTTAAAGATATAGTATCTTCATTATAACCTTTGGAAAATAACTTTTATAGCTATACTTTGCCATTCTGTGATTCTATGATTCTACACCAGCATACCTAAAATACAAAGATACAAGCTTTGTCTTTATTTACCATTGTCATTAATGAGAGGATATCTTGACACTGATTGAAAAAAGCATTCTCTGCTATCTCTTCTCTGTAAACTGTCTGTTCTAAACATTGCTTCTGAAAGCTCATCATTGGAAAAAATAATAATCTTCTCTTGAGTCTGGAAAACAATAGTTGTCAGATAAAATTAAAAAGAAAAAAAGAAACATTGATTTTTAGTTCATCTTTTATTAATCCTTCTTCAAACTAGGTGTCATCCCTTAAAATAAAGTAAAAGGGCAATTTATATTTATTAGATTTGAGTTATATTTATGATAGTTCATGTAGGGTTGTTCTCATTTTACACCTGAGAATTCATTGAAATCTGTGGAGACTGGCACAAAGTAACAATTTATCCTGACATAAGTGACCTTTTCAGGATGATAAGGATAATACTTTTCATTTGAATGTTCTACAGCACAGAAAATCTGTTATTGCAGACTGGAGAGCCTGTTTATTAAATGAAAGCTTTCCTGATGGGCCAGGATATGTGAAATTTTAGAAGTATAATCCAAAAAGAGGAATATCTTTTAGCAAAATTACCATTAGAATACTGAATTTGGAAACTTTAATTTGAAAGCAGCTGGCATGAATATGTATAAGGCATATGCAATTACAGAATATAATTCCAGCTTCAACAAATATAATCTATCTAACAGTTAAGCAGACTCCTAATTTTGTTATTTTATGTGTTTTATATTTGGAGCACAGCAGTAAGAAGACTCCAAATGAATTCTTTTTTAACATTTCCATCTCTGCAATAGTTAGCTAAGAACAGACTTACAAAGCCATGAATGCAAATTAGCCTGAATTCAGTAATTCCTCTTGCTTTTTCCTGCTCCAGCATAAATAAATAAATAAATAAATAAATAAATAATAAATCAAGATAATAAAAATATCTATTCACATTGGCACTCCTGGAAATCTAAGAGCCACTGGGTACTCGTAAATGTCTTCCATTTGGTCTGGCAACCATTAATCACTTCTCACGAGATATGGCCCTGGAGAGAAGAGGGATCCAGGAGTCTAGGAGAGCTGGTTGATATCCAATGATCACTTCTTCCAAGCTCAAGAACAGTGAACTGAAAATGAAGTAAAGCCAACAAGAAGCTCAACTCAGACATAAAACAGTGGTACAGAAGAGGAGGTAGCAGGCCAGGTGACCTGGAAGGAGTGCAGAGACACTGTGCGGGAATGGGGTTAGGAAAGCAAAGGTCCAGCTGGAGGTTTATCTGGCAAGGCATGTCAAAAGCAATGAGAATGATGTCTACAAATGTGATCAGCAGAAGGACAAGTAGGGAAATTGCAGCCCCACTGACAAAATGATGCAGAGATCATGGTGAAAAGCAGAAAAAAAGCTGATGTCCTCAATGTTTTCTTCATCTCTGGCTTTACTAGTAAGACCAGACTTCAGGAATCTCACATCTCTGAGATCAGAAAGAAAGTCAGCTGCAAGGAAGTTTTATCCACACTGGTGCACAACAAGGTGAGGGAGTGCATAAACTAACTGAATGTGTGTAAGTCAATGATATTTGACGGGCTGCACCCACAAAAGCTGAAGGAGCTGGCTAATGGCATTATGATGGTACTCTCAGTTATCTCTGAAATGTTGTGGTGATTTGCAGAAGTTCCTTAATACTGGAAGAAACCAAGTGTTGGTTCTACCTTGAAAAAGATCAAAAAGGAAAGATGTGGGAAGTTAGCTTCACCTCTGTCTCTCAAAAGATGTTCTTATGCCCTAATTAATAAATCCAAAACAAGAAGATGTTTTTGTTCTTTCTTTATATTTTTTTGTTTGTTTGTTTGCTTGTTTCATTTTCTTGTTTGTTTTTGGTGGTGATGGCAGCTGTCTTTTTCCTTCAGAATTCCAGTCTGAGAATGAGTACCAAACCCCCCCCCTTTTTTTGTTGTTACTGGCAAGCACTTGCAGGAGGAGAGATACAGATAGCACAGACTAGCTAGGATAGTTCATTAGTCTCACATTTATTGGCAAGCAGAAACAGAGTGCAGAACACAAGCACAGAGTACAGTGTTCCAAAATCAGCTTGCTCCATTTTCCCATCAGATGACTGATAACAAAAAGAAAGATGCAAGTTTCACTGCAGACAGATGAAAGCATGCTGTGATAAACCTGTCAGCCCTTTCCCACCAATTTAATTGCCTGGACAAGGCTGGCTTTGAAAATAAAAACCAAAAAGATCTTGGTTAAAGCTAGATAATAATATCTGGGCAACCCTTCTGTTTGTGTTGGTTGTTGTTTTCTGTTTTTTTGTTTCCTTGTTTACTGCCTGAGAGGACAAATAAAAACATAGATCTAAGCTTGGTAAGCAAATGTGTTTTCTTTCTTTGTTGTCACGCTGCCTCAAAGCGATTAGGGAGGGCTGGTGCAGCACAGCTGAGGACTGTGAAGGACCCTCTCATGAAGCTGTGTGTGTCACCTCCTCAATCTTCACCAGCAGAGCATGGCCATGCACATGAAACCAGCAGAAAAGTCCCAAACATCCTCTAGGACACTACACCATAATCATTAATAAAACAAAACTAGATGATACTGAAGCAGCAACCTGACATTAAGGACAGGATCCTCCATTAGACTGCCCATCCTTCCCCGTTTCCCAGGTTACAACACTGAGAAGTCTTCAGGCCTTTAATGGAAATGCTTGCTTTTACAGAGTTCACTTTCAAAACATTTACTTCCCCACCTCTTTCAATTAGGTGATCACATTTCCCCTAATTTGAGCGAGTTGAGATTTAGGTAGTCTTTGAGGTCAAAGCAAATTTATGTCACAGATGTCATTTGCATTTCCCAGGAGTAGCGGAGCTGAACGAAGAGCAACCAACAAAAGCTCTGAAGGGAAAATCATAGATTTTTCTAGTATCCAGGTTATTCTGCAGTCCCTCTCCCTCTCATATCATAGGCAGCAGGTAACTGGTACCTAAACAACATAAGACGTACACAAGAGGTGATGAGTACGAGTACATATACACTTATAAACAGCCCAGTGAATATTGACAAACTCACTTCTGGAAATGAGTAACTTGTTTTTTGACTTCTCAGCTTGCAGAGGCTGAAGCTGCCTATTAGCAAGTGATGTGAAAAGCGTGCTGAGCATTCAGAAGTTGAATCCACATCCTTAACTACAGCACTTGTGCTTTTATTTCAATACAACTGTAGCAACATAAATTGCTCTTTTCATAAAAACACCATCTTGAGAATAAAGAAGACAAATAAAAGAATCAGTGAGAGTACTGAGCTCTGCTCTCTGGTGACAGTGACAGGACCTAAGGGAACAGCATGGTGCTGTGTCAGGGGAGGGTCAGGGGGTCAGGGAAAGGCTGTGGCCCAGGAGGCGGTTGCATTGGCACAGCTCCCCAGGGCAGCAGGCACAGCCCTGAGCTGCTGGAGCTCAGGGAGCATTTGGACACCACTCTCACACACAGGGCTTGGGTTTGAGTTTGAGTGGTGCTGCCATTTGTACCATCAGTTAGATTTGATGAACTCATTGTGCCTCCATTCCAGTTCAGGATATTCTGATTCTGTGATTCTATGAAATGCCTGTAATACTCAAAAGCACAGAGGAACTTTTAATTATAGCTATGGTGGGCTGTACTCACAAAAGAAGACTGAGCCCATAATTAAGTTGTTAGCATGCTGTTCAGGATACTCACATTTGCTTATTCCCAACATAATGCCTTCTATTTAATACCAACTTTCTTGCTCTTCTGCTATAATACTTCAGTGCCAATTGATGGTCTCATAGAGGTCAATGCATTGGAGATATTAAGATACTGAAGATAAAACAATGATGACAAATATATATCTAAGATAGAAGGCTATTATTTGATCTGTACTTCTGATGGTGCTAGAATTTAGATTCTAATAAATCATTTTATACTTTGGCTAGTTATAATAATGCTACTACGAACATAGGAAAATATAATGTGAAAATTAATAAGATACCTACAAAAACCATACAAAGACTGTCTAGCTTTCAAACATTTTTCACTTAGTGAAGAGATTATCACAGTAGAAAAAGACAGCAATAGTGCAAAGAACATAGTGAAGAGTATAGGAACAGTCTAAAAATGTGGCACGTAAATGCAAGATCAACTAAACCACTGGAAGACATTCTTAGCACATTAAGAAATAATTTGGAATCAGAAAATTGTTTTTACCCTTTCATTCTTCTAGAAGGCACAGACACTCTTCTCATAATACACTAACAAATAGGAAACATTGTTCAGTGGGTATGTGTGTATGACATATTAAATATATTGACAGTATCTTGTTCTGTTTGCTTCAGGGCATCATAAAGAGCTCCAATACTGTGGATAATTACATGGATAGGAAATAATATGTTTATATGCGCAAAATATCACATCTGAAAAATAAATTCAGCCCCACTCTTTCCCCACTCAATGTGCCTCTGCATGGTATACTGTTGCTACCAGCCTCAATTCTGCTGTACTGTGTGACCTGCTGGATTGCAGTAGACCTTATCCACTTGGGAGGGTCCTACCACCATCTCTTGGCAGTCATCAGGCAGGGTAGCAGAGTGCACGTGGTGATGTCGCTAAGGCTGTGAGTAGGAATCAACCTAAAAAGTGAACAATGTGTGTTACACGTTTTTAACAGATGCAAGAAGGAAAGTGTCATGGTTTTATGATTTTTGTTATCAGTGTTGCACATCATAACATCATGTAAATCCCTGGGAGTTAAAGAGTTAATGCCCCACTTCCATGGGCTGCCGATTTTCTGAATACCTGGCTCTCAGAAGAGAAGAACTATATACCCCAGAGGACTTTGCATTCAGAGGGGAAGAAAAAGCTGGCAAGTCATGGGTCTTTGTCTTTTTGCCTGTGGGCGTGCTCCCCAGATATATCACCTGCAGTTCAAAGTAAGGTGTTCGGTTCCAGACACTCTTTCTCATTTTATTTATTACCCTCAATTCCAGTTATATATTGTATTATACTGTGTTATCTTGCATTCTGATATCATATTTAGTAAACTAACTTTCCTCCTCAGATTGTTGCCACTATTCTGTTTCCAGTCCCAGCTCCCACCTCTCTACTCTTCCCCTTTTCTCCTTTTCCAGGCTGGTGGACAACGAAAACCTTGTATTCATGAAGTAAGCTTACAAACTCAGATGCAGAAAACACTCTGTTTCTGGACTGATAAAAGATGTATCAGCTTCATCAAAGATTTAAGGCTGATCATCAGCTTCTACAGAATTCACTGATTCCAGAATGTGTCCATTGCCACTTTCCCAAAGTAAGGGAAATAAAATAAAAAATAAGTAAATATACTTATCTTTGCTGTATTAGGGTACTGCAAGCAGATGTGAAAACAGCCTGACATGAAGTAGTATGAAAGACAGAGTTACACGACTTATCTATGTTAAAAATATTAATAATTTCAGCTGATGCCACAGTGTAACGTTAAAAGCAACGAAATAGAAAAAACAGCATAACAGTGAAAATATGAGACACACCTTAAAATTAGGGAGTGTGTTGTTGAATAAATAACCTTATTCAGCCCAAACATCTCTATTTGAGATTATGAGAATGGGACTGATTCAAATAGAAAGAAAATTTACATCATAATCTGCTCCCAGGATATAACAAAATGTATCCACTATTAGGAAAACTTCAGTGGCAAAGGTCTAACTCCTGCAGTGATACTTCCAAATAGATAAAAGAAAAATTCAGACGGAAAAAAAAAAGAAAGAAAAGAAAGAAGAAAGCCTAATTAAGCAGACCAGGCAAGCAGACAATCAAGATAGCTGTAAGATCTTCAGCTAATGTTCAAAATATACTGTTGTACAGCAGTGTGCTGTGTTGACTTTTGCTCCTGTGAAAAAGTGAGTATGTATACTTGAACTTCCCAAAGCTGCATTGGTAGACAGAAGCCTTCTTAGTGAAAAACATCTTTTTTTTTTGTTTTGTTTTTGTTTTTGTTTTTGTTTTTTACAAAGGTGTATGTTTTCTGGCATTCCAAAATTCTATTTCTAACAAAAAGACGTTTAAATTCTTCAGTATTTTTTTAAGCTTTCATATTCATCAACTCATTGTGCGTCCTTTTAAAAATTTTTACAATCTGAGCAATGCTGGAGGCTTCAGGAATTTTGAGCAAGAGAAGTGTGTTGGACACTTGCATTCAACATGAAAATTTTGACTGAAGTAAAACCTAGAATGTTCTTGAAGAAGATAAAATGGTCTATCAACTTATATAATCTTTTGTTGCACTGGGAAGGTCAGTGATGTTACAAGAGTTTGAAGCATGATTTTTTTTTCTTCTGAAGAATAACAAATCTAAAGCTGAATATAGTTAAATTTCAGTAAGAAATACCTTTTGTGCATTTTCAGGCATTTGCCAGCAATCAGTCTAAGCAGTTTTTAAGTAAAGTGGCATTCAGGATTCCAATTTTGTAAAATTCTTGTGTTTTTCAATTTATTCTGCTAGTGAACATCAATTATATATAGACTTTAGAAATTAACAGTGTGGGTAACAGATGCACACTTCAACACATGCATCTTTTCATGCTGTTTATGACCATGTTGTCCTTTTCTTGTTTTGATGGAAGCTGACCAGCCATCAGACAACATGCTCACTGCTTCTAGTTCGTTAAAACTAATATAAAATCAAAGCCAGTTAGCTTTTTCTACTAGAAAGTACAGAATACAACCTCAGCTTGCTGCTGAAATATTTATTTATTCCTGACCCAGAGGGCTCTACACAGTAAGGACACCAATAATTCTTTCATATTAAAAATCTTACAGTGAGTATTCACTTATCTGACAAGTTTGTTGTCTGTCACCCTGCTGAAAAAGAGAAGAACGATATGCTTGAGACTCACAGTCAGAGATTGATGTTGAGGAATATCACATGAAATGTCTTTGAATTTATCACCTTTATCCAAACATGTCCAATCTTGTTTGCAAACCAATATAGCTTCCATCTGAGGCCTAAGATGTTATTAAAATAATTCTTTTTTTTCTTTCTGTTCAGCCTTCTAGGCTGCATGGTGTTGAGAGCAGTCTCTTCCCTGCCAAGGAGTAGCACTTGCTGAACTTTGCACTGCAGCACCTTCCCAGATTCGTGGGACACACTACTCACAAGTCAGTGCAGCTCCCCAGGAACATCTGGAAGCCCTGCTCACATTTCACAGAAGATTGGAGCTCCAGAATCAGGCAGCAAATGAACCCAGTCATAGTGTTTATTTCACTGTTTAGTTATCTTACTGTAGTCCAGAACCCAGTTCTGAGCATCTGGGAAGGGAGCAGGATAAGGACTGGCAGTTTGAGGAATACAGGACGTCTTTTCATTTCTACTTTTAATTGCTGTTTGCTCAGTGCATAGCTGTTTCTTACGCTGAATAAGAAATTACTACAGTATTTTTGCATAATATTTTATTTTATATTCCTAAATATGACTACATACATGCATGTAATTTATACAACTTAAAGTCAGGTTTACATTACAAATTAATTCTGTTCCTATTTGAAGCTGGGAAGCAAATACAGCTTGCTCTGTGTGCCAGCTGTTTCCTTTGCAGACTACTAAGCACAACATTTTCATTGATTCCTGCTAAGATCCTACTGTTACAGCTGTTTTTTTTTTTTTTTTTTTTTTTTTTCCATCAAGGAATGCCACTCTGGGAACTCCTCTGAGATCTGGTAATCAACAAACATAGGAAAGATCTGAGCCAGAAATGATGGTTGCTTGTGAATTAAAAGCTTTGTGTATCTGTAAGCTATTAGAAAAGGAAAGCAGAAGTTTGGGTAGGAAGATGTGCTTGCAAGTCCCAGTCTAGGAGAGGGTCAAAGTCTGACATGACAGAGGATAAGGAATTCCACCACTCCTTTAGTCTTTAGTGACCAGGCAAGACAAAGTCATAACAAAATAAATGTTGGTGCAATGCAGTCTCTGACTATCTTATCTGGAGACACAGTATGTGTGAGTGCAGGCACCTTTGTGAAGCAAAAGGCAGAACAAGATTAGGCTGTGTATGCTGGCTTCCAGCACCGATGCACTTCCTCACACAGATCACAGCACTCCAGAAGACAGGCATTTTCAGATTTTTTATCTATGAGGTCTGATTTTGCATCCAGTATCTATAATCAGGCCTTTTAAAGCCATGTCAGGTTGAGCAGTAAACTGTAAGGATGCTCAAAATGTGGCATTTCCCATACGCTTCAATTCCGACACTATGCTTTTCTTTCCTTCTAAAGGAGCATGTGAAGTCAAGCTGTTGACATTTCCTGTGAAGGCTTTATGAAACATTTTCTTTAAAATGACCGAAATGGCTTAATCAAAAGACCATTGTATTCTACCAGAGCTCATAAGCCTTAAAAAAACATTTTCCTTTTTTTAAACAAAATCACTGCAACTTTTAGCAACACAGCAATAAAATAAATATATTTCTGTTGAAAACATGAGTAACAGCATTTTTGCAAAACAAAAATCATTTTGTTTTGCATCAGAAGACATGAATCATTCTTGAGTTCTGAAAATCTTGGACAACACCTTATTCAATACCTGGAACTTAACTAAACATAAGTAAGCATGTATGCTGCCCAGGCATCTGCAATATGTTTATAATCAGTATATACTGCATGTTCTGTAAGCTCTTTCCCCTTCAATTGTCTTCCAGACTACTTTTAAAAAAGAAGTTGTTTTCTGCATGGTTTCTCAGTGAGCAGCAACTAGCTCCTTAAAGTTTCTGAGACATACTCAGTTTTCTGAGCTCTCTCCGTGTCAAAAGAGTGAGATTAAATAAAAATAAATCAAGTGATGTAACAAAGAGAAGAAAAGAAAAGTTGAAAGTAAACAACAATAAAAAAAGGATCAGCTATTCCACAGAGCATAGTATGAGCTGGCAGTCTTCTTAACACTATATGTTTGAAAGAAGAAGAGCTAAAAGTACCCTGGCAGCCAACACATAAAGGAGGAGGGAGGGCAAAAGATCCTGATGGGCTGGTGGGAGAAGTAGTCACTGAAGACAACTGTCTGGGGACTGCTGCTGAAGGCGCTGTTCAGTTATTTTTACCAACTTTGTTTACCCACCACTGTACCTACAATAATGAAAAACAATCAGCATGTTCAGATTCATTTCTAAAATTAACTCTCAGTAAACTGAAATGTGGATATTGAGCAAAAGTGGATGTTCATGTGTTGTGACAACAGACTTACAGATGGCACTTCTGAATCAGGGATGTGAGATCTGCTGATGGTCATAAAGGTGGGAACTCTTTGTGTCCCTTAGCGACCCTAATATATTTTAACCACTAGATACATTCTTTGGCTTAATATTTTTTCTACATATCCCAGAACACAACACCAGAAACCAGTGTAAGTATTCTGCGTCAGTGAGTGATTTGCCTTGTAACTGTCTGACAATATCCAGTTCTTAGCCTTAATGGGTAAGTTACAATCCTCATCCAAAATGAGTGCCAGTAAAATACTCTCTACTATACATTTTGTTACTGAATGTCTCCTGAACTCACTTTAAAGATATTTTGGTCTTTACTGTATTATCTTCATCCTTACCCTGAGCAGGCAGAGCACGCTCTGCTGTAACTCTGGTGGCTGTGTTGTGCATAAGTGGATGTGTCATGCTGTGTGTTCTATCAGGTGTGTGAACATTGTCATATATGGTCCAACCAGCCACTTTTAGCCACGGACAGCTCCCCAGGAGTCCTACTGCCATTGAAATTTTTCAAAATAACCATACTTTTTGCCTGTTTTTCAAATTTGAACACCTAGTCAGTGTATTTTAATGCACTAAATCTTACTCAGTGATTACCGTAGTAGCTCTGATGAAATTTCAGTACCCAACTGAATTTGGTATTAAAGTACTGAACAATCCCTTTGATATTGTTAAGCCACTTGCAAAGCAGCCAATTATAACTGGAAAAAAATGGCCTGTGGACTTTTTTTTTCATGCTCTCTGCCACAGTAAATTCCACAGAATAAATAAATATCAGCTCTGTTTGTTTTTAATAACAGTTCATTTTGTTTTTCTTTTTCATTGCATTAATAACATTTATTTTTTTCAGATGAAGGTATTGCCATTTCAGAAACATATTTAAGCTTATGGATGACATTTATTATGGGATCAAAACCCAGAGGTTTCAACAGGAGCACAAATTATGCTTAAAATCAAAGATTTATGTGAATAGGAATAGAGTGCTGAAATACATACAGATTGAGAGTCATGCCTCCTTTAATTAACTGAAGACTGACTGAAAATCAACCAGCAAAATGCATTTTAGAACAGTATCTATGTGTGTGGAAATCATCCCTTGAAGAAATGTACACAGACACACGTGTGTGTGCAAATACAGACTCAGAAACATATTTATATATTTGAACATACAGACACATAGAAGAAGATACCAGCATTTATACTTGCATATTGTAGAAAAGTGATCTAATTATGTATCTGTGAGTTTCCCATTTTTTTCTCTTTACCATTCGTCTGGCTGTTTTGATGAGAAGCTTGAAGCAAAGAGCTGTTCCCCTGGGAAGGTGCAGGAAAAGTCCATATGTATGCTATCCATAATTTGCCTTTCATTTTTTTCAAGGGATAGATATGTTAGGAAACTGGGGTTTTTGTTTTCTAACACAGAGCATCATCCTAACTGCTGTGATTTGTTCATGGGAAGGATCAAAGCAAAATAATGTCACCTACTGTTCAGTATGCTTTCCTTTTTTGGATGAGGTTATTTTCCAACATGTAAAAGAGTGGCTACTTCAGTAATCTCTAGCACAACAGACCATATCAAAGTGAAGAATCATCTTAGAGCTGAATAAGGGGGATACACTCTGAAATGATTTACCCCAAGCATTAATGTAGAACAAGGCATAAATACCTTTGGCAGGAATGCTATATATCAGTAGCATTTCTCTCATGGAAATATTCCACCTGAAACTACTGCAGGCATTTTTGTTGTTCACACAACAAATTTTGCTCATTTCTTTGACCTCTCCAACAAATGCTCAATAAGGTTATTTGTGAATCAGAAATAAAAATGACACCAAACACCATTTTACTGGAACAAAGCATCATATTTGAATTGAACTACCATAACAAAATAAATGTGCACTCCTTTTTATTTTGTATTTCAAGCCCATCTCTGATGAGTACTGCTAGTCAACAACAAGGTCAAAATAAAAATCCTGGGAAAAGAAATAATAATGACGCTGAATTGAAGCCTAGTTTTTGAATCAGTACCTGCAAATTGTTTGTGCAATGATGTCTATTAGACCCTTTTAGGTATCCACTTCTCACAAGGCTAGGCAAAAGGCAGTGATGTCAGTAGCTTATTTTGCCATCCCTTTAGCGTATGTGCTGTTTCAAAATACCGCTTCTTTAATAATGGTATGTTTAGATCTTGGGTTTTTCCATTTTTGTGAGTTAGGTGGACCAAAAACTGGATTTCTTCCCATATTTTGAAATGACTTGTTTCTTACAGCTCCCAAATGAACTGTATCTTTCTTAGCAGCTTTAATTCTCCTCTCATTTGTGTTATATTTCAATTAAAAAGGAGAGTATTTCTGACCTGCATGGCACATTTTGCCTCATTTGATTTTCCCTGGGGTTGAAGAGAGAAGTAGCACCACTGTCAGAACAAGCTTCCTCATGCAAACAGAAAAAAAAAAAAAAAAAAAAAAAAAAAAAAAAAAAAAAAAAAAAAGAAGAAAAAAAAAGAAAATACAGAAATATCAGAAAAGACCTTTGCACCCTCAACTTGGAGCAGATTTATCAGTGATCCATGGGGTAGTTCTGGTTTCTTTGAAGTATTAAATGCAGCAGCTACAAACGGCAACATGAGCAAGAGCCAGGTTGCTTCTTGCAGACATGGCCAATTACAAGGAGAGAGCCAACACAAAAGATCACTAATAGTACAGCCTGAGATTTTCGAAGTGACTTCGCAGAGTCAGGTATACTGCCTATTTTGAACATCTCTGAAAACAGAGACTTACCAGCACTCCACTCTATAAGGCTGCAATAGCTCCCAGCACACACATAGTAATCTCCTCAGAGATTAAAATGCAGCTCTTCAGCTGAAGGAAATATGTCTGTTGTGAAGAAACCCAATGCAGAGCAAAGGGAAAAACTGGAGTGAGCATTTCTTTCTCATGGCACTCAAAGCAAACCCAAAGAAAGCCTAACATTTATTTTGCAGCTGGAAATACACATCAGTAATATAATGCTAAATGCTGTTGGGGTTAATGGCATTATCATCACAAATATATTGGAAGGCTGGTGAAAAAAAAAGCACAATGAAGCTGTCATAAAACAGTTGGGACTAGTTTTCTATGATAAATTGGTCCACTTTCTTTTTGCAAGCACAGGGAGACTGATATTTACCTATTTTGTGTGGTAGATAATGTCCTTCTGTCACTGTGCATTCTTACCAGGAAGTCTGTAAATTTTAACATCTCTGCAGGATTTCCTCATTGTTTGTTATCCTATCGTGCTCCTTCCCAAGGCATAGTATGGATTCTGCAATCATTTCATGGACCATGCAAACCACTGGAAAGAACTGCAAGATATTTAAATCTCAATAACTTCCCAGTAAATTACTTTATAATGGGTAGTTCCACATGACTTTTATCTTTTTAGAAGCAGCTTTTTCCATTAATCCAAAGGAAATTTTGTTATTGGAGTGAACTGTCTGGACTCATGGCTCATTTCTCTATGAAGAAGTACTCAAATAACTCGAATCATAAAAACTTACATTATTTAGAACATTTATAATTTTTTTTTTTCCAAAGGATACAAAGAATCAGAAAGGACTCAGAAATTGTATTCTTAAGCTCTGAATGAAGTATTAGTGGACTTTTCAACCACACTGCTTAAAAAGCTCTGTCAGTGACACCTGAGTAAAGTAAATATCTATTTAATATTCTTTTAGACCCTGAGACCCTGAATATCAGGTGGAATTATTAAAGAAAAAAAACACAGAAGGAAATGAGTAATGTCATGTTTTTCTGTGGGAACATTCTGTGCTTCTGTTGGAACTGTTCTTAGAAGTCTGCATTATGTTCTTACAAATTAAATCTTGGATTGAGAAAACATTCAAACTTGCAGACTACCATTTATTAAACACAATTTGTCTATAGAATGAACCTTTGGTTCCTGAAGACTTCCTTGATACCCAAGAAGTTATGAATCCTTTCAGAATTTATATTTAAAGATGTATGGCCTTGAATGGTACATTACAAATATGTAATGCAGTTTCTTTTAGTAATCACTGCCTCCTCCTCAACTATCTGAAGACATTTTAGGTCCAAAAAGCTATCCGAGGTTGCACAACCACTTCTGTAGCTGATATATTTTCATATTTTGTGAAAACACTGTGCAAGCATTTCATAACTGGCAATTTCACAACTTGCATAGATTATTTTGTTGTTTTCAGATGCATAATTAAGCATGTCTGTTTGACATATGAGAACAAAGTTACATTTATGCTCTGTATGAGAAAAAAAAAAAAAATTGACGTGGCATCAATACTGATGAAGCAGAGTATTTTTAATTCTTGTCCAGTGAGTATTTTCATATAGTACAGATTACTTTAGAACTATGGACATGGCGATATTAGTTAAGTGTTTCTTGTCATCAGCATGTGTAAGTACAACACATTTGTCAATTTCTCACATAACTGCTCTTTCATTTCAGTCTCCTTAACTTGTTTTAACCTTCCTTTACTCCTCTATATATTCCCTTCCTTACCCAGGTTCCTCATCTTTCTTAAAAGTTCATTTTTGCTGAGATATGCATAGTGAATCAAGATGATTTATACTCTCCTCTACCCACCTCCTCCACTCATAAAAATATTTAAAACTGGATCAGAAATCAAAATGTCTTACTGGATGCAGGTGTTTGTAAATAATAGCTGAGGAAAATGTCCTCATTTAAATGGGAGGAGGAAGGTTTAAAATACCCTTCCTACAAGAACAGACACACAGTCTTATGTGTTTAAAGTTTTGCTGTACAAAAAGGTATTTTCCTGGTTTCAACTTTTCCTCTACTTCATTTTCTTTGTTGTCATAAAACAGGAAAAAAAAAAAAAAAAGAAAAAAGAAAAAAAAAAGAAACAAAATTAAAATAGGGAAAATGAAAATTACTAAGTCTAATCTTTAGACCTCCTCCAAGATGAAATTGAGAATTATTAATATTAATAATAATATTAATATTTAAATCCAAACAACAAAATAACTGATTGGTGAAAATCACTCAGAATCACAGAATTCTAGGAGTTGGAAGGGACCTCTGGAGATCATACAGTCCAGTCTCCCTGATAAAAAAGTTTCCCTACTGTAGATCGCCCAGGAAAGCGTTTAAGAGAGTTGTGAATATCTCCAGAGGAGATTCCACAACCTCTAGGAAGCCTGTTCCAATGCTCTGTCACCTTCAAAACATTGAAGCTCTTTCTCATGTTGGTATGGAACTTGCCATGGTCCCATTTGCGCCCATCCCCCCTCATTCTGTCACTGGGTAACACAGAAGAGTGCCTTATACCATGAGCTTGAATTCCATCCTTTAGATATTTTTAAATATTGGTAAGATCTCCTTTCAATCTTCTCCAGTCTAGATCTTGGAAACACAGTACTCCAGAGATGGCCTCACCAGGGAAGAGAGGGGGAGAATCACTTCTCTCACTCTGCTGGCCATGCTCTTCTTAATGTACTCCAGAATACCACTGACCTTCACGGCCAAGAGGGCTCACTGCTGGCTCATGGCCAACTTACTGTCCTGCAGGACACATAGGACCTTCTCTGCAGTGCTCCTTTCCAGCAGATCAGCCCCTAACCTGTACTGATGTGTGGGGTTTTTCCTCCCAAAGTGTAGCATTTTACACTTGCCATTGTTGAACCTCTCCGCCCAGCTCTACAGCCTGCCTACAACTTGCTGAACAGCAGCACAGCTTTCTGGTGTGTCAGCCACTTCACCTAACTATGTATGATCAGCAGACTCGCTGTTGGAGGACTCCACTCCGTCATCCAGATCACTGAAGAAGATGTTGAACAAGACCAGACCCAGTACCAACCCTTGAGCTACAGGCCTTCAGCTAGACTCTGCTTTTGATCACAACACTCTGAGCTCTGCCAGTCTGTCAGTTCTCTATCTGCCTTGCTGCACACTTATCTATCCCATACCTCCAAATGTTAGAAAACAAATAAATCTTATCCACCTTTTTGCAGCTTCTAATAAATAGTAGCTCAGTAAAAATCTCTGGGATTTGTTGTAGACAGAGTGAAGAGAAGAAAGATCAATTCTGCCCATTCCCTCACATGCTGAGACCAAAGTCCAATGGATCATTAAAACATTCGTATCTCTCATTTACAAATTCTTAGCTGATTTCCAGTGTTACAAAATGTTTGATGTTTCTCTATGTTCAAATATCAAGAACCAAACCATTGTGTGAACATGAATTAAATCATGTATGCATTATTTCATGATTGCTAGAAAGTTTTGCTCTGTTACATGTATACTCAGGAAATGCACGTGCTGATCTTTTCAACAGTTTTGTGTATTATGTAATATCCTACATATTGTACCTCACATTAAAATAGAAGAAAAAAATGGTAATTTTTTTCATTTTAGTACTTTCCAGTATTTCATTTCCTGCTTAGCTTTTACTGGTAATGTCCATCAAGCCAGAAACATCCATAACAGTTGGAAAATGTTGTTCTTATTCATTCATATGATTTATTAAATAGAATATATTGGCTTGAGAAACATGTATCTACACCCTTTGAGTGATTTCCATTTCCATTTTAGATGCAACAGGCTATTTTTCAACTAATACTTTGATATCCTTTTTCAGTATGCAACTTTCCAAACAAAGAACCAATAAACCCTTTACAAATAAGTAAGAAAAACACCTCTTTCAGTCTTTTCCTTCTTAATATCTTCTCTCAAGGTCATCTAGATATAAAACATTGCATTATTTTGACTGGTAAGCTGAGAAAGGATCAGTCACTGTTCCAAATTACTCCATATTCCCAGTAATGCTGTGTACTAAATAAATAAATAAGTAAAATTTAAGAATTGACAGAATTTAACTGCAGTCTTGTGAAAAGACTGTATTTTGTTCAAGTGCAGTTACAATGCAAATATTGTATTTTTATGTGACTGAAGGCTAAGATTTCTGAGAATGCAATTCTGCCCAGCTCTTTAGGATGGCCACTTTCTTCTTTGATCCTTCACTTCTGTACAAATCTTGCAGCCTGACAGCAATAGCCGAATCACTGGCAACACTGCTGAGACTCAGTGCTCCAGAAATATCAAAACTGCTCTTTCCTGGTGCTGCAAAGGCTTATCTCAAAATTTTGCACTGGTTTTGTTTCAGAATGGCTGGCACAGTGGGCAGACATAGTCATCGCCATCCACAAGCTAGCAAGAACACTCAGGCAAGATTCTTTTTCCTTAAAGATACAAAGGACAGAAAAATGTCTGTAGGTGAGGGATAGCAATAAAGGTTATCATAAGTGTATTCATATTATTTTTAATACAATATGATTTAACATAATACAAATACTACATATAAGAGATAGCACAAGTACTACAAGGAATTCACCACTTCACAAACACCTGTTAGTGGCAGTGTCAGCCTATTTGATCAGGCATCAAATAGCTGGTTGCCTACAACTGATATGAGAAAAGAGAAAACCTGTGTAACTCAGATGGATGTGGAGAAACGACACAATTTAGATGGAAATGGTGAGTAGTGGGTGAGATGGAGAAGAGAGCAGAAGGAGTAGGGAGTCTCCTAGGAAGGGGCTGCCTGTTGCATGGGAGGTTATGGCTGTGGAAAAGCCAGTCTGATGATTGAAAAGAAATAGATCCAAAGACCAAAAGGTGACTGCAGACTGTGAGCTGGAAACTCAGTTCTTACTCCACTCAGGGTTTCCTCAAAGCAATGTCCTCTTCAGCACAGGATATGGGACTCACACCTTTCTTCTTCCAGCTCTGCTGGCAGATGCACTCAACTCCTCGCAGGCACAGTGCAAATGCAAACCCATGCAAGCAAACACTCCACCGAGGCAAAGTTCAAGTTAGAGCAACTTGTATACAGACACTGCAGTACAGGCAGGGAGCAAAGCTGTGCTTCCCCTGTGCCCATGCACGTGACATAGTGAAACCCAGATAAATCATCTGTCACTGCTGACTGGCAAAATAATGGTACTGTGTTAGTAAAGAGAGTGACACAAATGATGTGTTGTGAAGCAAGAGCACAAAATGATTTAACAGGCATATGAAAAATAGCACAAATGTCTGGAGGAAAAGAAAAAACAAGCATAACATGACAGGGAATTATATGTTACTGCATTGGTACAAGTAGGAAAACAAACATTTCTCCAACTAGCCAAAGGTACAGTTTGATCATCTTAAAATCTCTAAGCCTAATCACTGTAGGAGTCTCTACTAGCTTTACCTGTCTCCTTTTTTTCCTGAGTTAAGGAAAAGGAGGAGGAAGAGCTGGTTAGTGCAACTATAAGGGAAAAATAAAGAGATAATGGGGATTACCAGGAAACTGGAGAAACGAATAGCAAGAATTTAGGGTTGTTGTCTAATGCATTTCTAGTAACTCTGCATGGGTGCCTTATAAAATTGTCACCTGTGCAGCAATTCAAATGCCAGAGGATAGGAGACTGCAGAGGGGATCTCCAGAGGCCTCCAGCCTGTCCTCCTGCCCAAAGCTCACCCAGCCTAAAGCATCCAGCCAGCAGTTCAGACCAAGAGCTTTATACATAGAACAGCCACCTCTTCACGGCACCTCATTTGTTTTACTTATTGCACATGTTTTTGTGTATCTGGGGATATCTGCATGGGGGAAAAAAATGAAAAAAAACCACAACCCTTTATTAGCATTTTTCAGCTGCTTTGACATGTGTATGTCAAAATATACATGACTGGGTGACTGAAGATGTCTTTGTGCAAACATTTGCAGTAATAATTGGCTTACTTGATCCTTAGGAAGACTTATGGTATAAGCTCCAGATAAGCTCTTTCAGTTCAAATGGAAAGGGAAAAGGAACAATGATGCAGCAGAGGAGCACAAAACAGAAACTGTGATCTATTTTGTAATTACCAAAATTTACAGTGAAATAAAAGTTTACTTATTTACTAAAAGTTTTACTTATTACTTATTGGGAGATAAGCTCTTATTCTACTGAAGCATTTTATTAAAAATACTGTGTTAACACAAAGATAATTTTCACTTAATCTTTATGTATTTCCATTGCAGTTTTCTCCCACATCTTTCTTTCTTAAAAGACAAATCTTTTCTTCCAAAAAACTGATGCCTAGAAGTAAGTTCCCTTCAGCTGTGCAGATAAATCATCTCTGTACAGAGAAACCATGTGCTGTTTTAGAGGACGAATGCAAATACTGTCTGTTAGAGAAAGGGCTCCAGTACTCCCCTTTCCAACTGAACTGCATCAAGAAGAACTGCCCATCTTGAATAAAATCCACATTAGTACATTTTCAAAGCAGCTTAATGGCTTCTAAAATGTGGAAAAAGGGGTACCTGACAAGGAAGTAACTGCAACAAATGGCATTATGCTTATTAACTCTGCATGCCAGCTTTGACGCTGATCCTCCAGACATACAGCCTGTACACGAGATGGGTGTATTCAGTAAAGCAGATTGCCTGTTACACATGCCTACACAGAGAAGGTAAGGTAAAATTACAGAAAACATAAGCCTAGCAACCCTTGATTTAATATGGAGAGAAAGATAACAAAAGCAGTGAAAATGCCAGCACAGGACCTTATATCAACCACCAGCCAGCAGACTCCCCAAGGGTCATAAACATGCACAAATACCATAGTTTTTGTGACGTGCCAGAGCCCTTGCCATTGCTATAGGTGAAAGATATACTTAGTCTGTTGCACTGCAGACATATCCAAGTTGTACCAGGATCAGTGTAAAGTCCCAAAATAAATTCTTGTCATGCTAGAGGTTATAACTAAGAGATCTATCTGACTTAGTGACTACAGAGAGCACTACCCCCGGGGCAAACACATTGTGTCACATCACCTTGGGTGCATGATAGCACAAAAACAGTGTTCTGATCAGATAACACTCAAGAGCTACAACTGTATCAAGTCCCAAAGTGAGGGAATGCAAAGCAAAGGAAGAAGGCTTTTTGATGCCTCCCCTCTGCTGAAGACACATCCCAAGAAAAATAAGTAACAAAAAAGGAGTAGGTATCATTGATGAGTCTATTACTAATTCTTATTCCATGAAGTGGAAATTGAGCACACAGACCTCCACTGTGATCTGTTTCACAATCAGCTGCATGCACTGCAGCACTGTGCTACCTTTTAACACATCCCCGTGGATTTCTGCAGGCCTTAGAATAGCTTCCTTATCTTTTCCAGAGACATGCAACTTCAAAAAACACATAAACTGAAAGAGTGATGGTTTTATGATGTCTTCAGCCTCGATTTAAGTTCAGTAACTGTCACTGAAATAATTCCTAAGAAATGATCGTGTGTGACAGCTTCCAGATTTGTTCTACTTCAGTGTTCTTTCATATCTAATTTGCTCAATTTAAAAGCTAGAAGATGCATTTTTCTGCTGCCAGACAGCATGCTCAGCCAGGGAGCTGAAAAATCAAGCTGCGATCTTTTCGCCTCTTAAGCTGTCTGCCACTACAAATACTTGGCAGCTTGAACTCAGCTGACAATTTGGCTGATGATGTGAAGGTGGGCTCATTAGTCTGTTCTTCTGGTGATTTTTTTTTCACTAGAAAACTGAAGAAGTAGACAGATATGAAAATGCAGTTTTTCTTCTGTTTAACCTAAACCGGTAGCTTCCCGTGACAGCTTCCTATGTTAATGAATTTACTTTGACTGGTGAATATCTTTTTAGTTTGAGTGCTTAGATACAAGCAAATCACTATGAAATCAACAACCATATGGAAATATTGATCGCATCCTTTGTGCTTTCAGAGGTGCAATATCACAGTGGCTATTGAAGTCAGACTGCTTGCACTTATTCCTCCCTATATATCTTTTGCTTTGCTGTGCATGCTGAAGGCTTTGGCACCTTCTTCAGGTGTCCATCCACAAAGGCAACCAACCCCTTTGCAAACAATTTAAATGGAGATGTAATTTACGCTAGTTCTGCTCAGCAAATGGTCATCTGAAATACTGTTTTTGGTCACCTCAAGTTGTATGCACAATAGTATAATATCCTACAATAATAGGATACATCCTACTGCTTGGGGAATTCAGATGTTTATTTCAAGTTCTTTACGGCTGGGAGTTAGAGAATGATTTTAAAATGGCAGAACAGGCAAAATATTTGTGTTTCATTAATTAACACTAGTGCTAGTGGAATACTTTTTGTTGTGCTAGATACAGGGTTAAGGTGAATTAACTCAGGGAGAAAACACAGGTTAATTTTTCCATATGGAAAAGTCACCTTGTGTTTCAAAAGCTTAAAAGCATAAGCAAGGCAGCCTTTAAAACAAACAAACAGAAAAAGAGCAGTAAACCAAAGAAATAATGCTTCCTAAAACAGTGTACTTTGGCCTTGAAATGGATTTGACTAGTGTTATGGAGAGGTACCAGGAGTTCACCAGCACACCAGCAGCAGCTCTGAGCTTTGCATAATGGGTGGGTTTAGACTCATTTGTTTAAAAAGGCAGCATCATTTCTGCCCAAATCTGAGAATTAATTGTCCAGAGTAATGCAAGGGAAGCTTTTCTGCTCTGCACTGTTTCTTACTAGTTCCCTGTGGTACATCCATTCATTAAGAATATTTTCATATCTCTGATAAAGCAGAGGTGATAGGACAAATATAAACCTTTATATGCTCTCATAGAATGAGGAAAGAGAGCAGAATAGAACATCTGCTTATACCATCTTTGTGCCCTAATTATTTGTTTCCTCATTACAAGTGCAAAACTCTGTTGACGTAAACAAATATATTTTTCCTACACCATTATGAAAGAAGACCTGTTTACCTAATTTGAGATCTGGCTCACTTATTTTCATTTTCAATTTAGCCTTGTTCTTAGATCTTATTTTTGCATACGAAAAAAAGTAGAAAGTCATTCATTATTTACTATATACACTGAAACAAACAACTGAATAAACAGTTATTTGCACAGTTATATAAATATTGTTTATGCAACTGTTATGCAAACGTATAAGCAATTTCAATAAAATTAAGGAAAATGCATATCCTGAAAGAGAAACACAAGTGACATCAGATTCTTCCAAATCCTTTCTTTCTAAAACAAACTCATACCACCAAATAGGCTTCTTCTCCTCTATCTCTTTATTCACCTTGAATAAAATAGAGTTATTTTCAAGAAGTATTACAAAAGTATTTCCTAGTTTCCACTTAGGTTCCAGAATATTTTCAACTTTCATCTGTTAGTGTAGGAAATTCATTAATACAGGCATCTGCTAAATAAAGCGTGCTGCAAATACGAGATCACTTTTATGTGCTTCCATTCTTTGCAATATGTTCTTTCCTGAATGGTCAAGTGTGCTTCAGGCCTTTAAATTATTAATGTATTTTGTATCTCATTAGCTGCATATTATGGAAATTTACCTAAGCTTCTACCTCTAGTTTCATTAAAATAGAAAATGGTTAAAAGAGGAGGAGAAACTTTATTGTGTGTTTGCAATTAAATTGGTTTTCTAAGAATGGTAGAAGCTTATAGCTCTACCATTTCATCGGCTCTAATTTAAAAGATCCAAAGTGCAGATTGATGAATAATTCATGCTTCATTTATTAGCCTGGTAACCTTATAGTCAGCCTCATAAAAATGAGGATAATACTTTTTTCTTCTTTCATGAGGCACTGGGGGACTGTGTGCCTGTGTATGCATGTGCTCACTCCTGTGTTCTTGTATGCTTGTGTATGTTTTGATTCAGTGAGTTGGGCTGAATGATTCTTGTGGGTCCCTTTCAATTTGGGGTATTCTGTGATTCTGTAATTGTGTGTGGGTTCTTGGCTGAAAACCAAGGCTGTGCACCCATTCACATTCATTGCATTGTGGATACACAAAAACCATGTTATGAACATAAGAGCTCGGTCACAATGCACACATCAGTGATGAGGACCTCAATGGTAAAGTTCCTCTGTATGAAACACATTTTCTCAGGGGCTGACTCTAAGGATAAACTCAGCTCCATACCGTTCCATTCAAAGCACAAAAGCCACCTACTTATCCTTGCTCACTCTAGCGTAGATATGGGAACAAATCCGACAAATGCTTTCCTGCATGGATGGAAGAGAAATGTATGGTAGATATTGCTGAGTGCTCCTCTTTGGGATGTGTACAGTAAAACCATCACAGTGTGGCCAAGTCAAAATTGCTACTGGAGAAAATTTATCTGAAAATACTCCACGTATTGAAAACTTTGCAAAAATAGTTCTGAGCTGAAATATGAAATGCCTCTTTGCTCTCATGTAGAGAGTGGATACCTGGTCAGTGTCTAACTAATATTTTTCGATGAGAAATGGCAAACTGCTAAAAGTAAAACATCCTGCTGGGGAAAAAAAAATAAAATAAAAAAAAAAAAATTGATTTCAACATCTTTCTGTTTCATAAGAAAACTGGAAAAGACAAAATATGTTTGAATTGAAAGTTTGGGTCTTTTTTGTTTCACTTAATTTATGAAGTTAGAAAGAATCAGAGGACAAAGTGTCGATATTACTTAAAGGAAGCATTGTGATAAAAGTCATATTTTTCCTACTGCTTCCTTTTACAGGAAATTTCTCAACCACACAGTTTCATACCTATTGTTATCCTTTGCAAATAGAACAAGTACTGTGCCATTAAGAAGCCATCATTTTCTTCCATAGATGTACACCTAGAAATAATGTTCCTAATCTGGGATCTACAGAAGATCAATTGAATATGGATCCCAAATTATTGTCCTTCTGCTGACTGTCAGAAAGGGTTACAAATTCACACAGTATGTAGGGCAGGTGGAAAGATAATAAAGATAATAATCCAAAGCAGTCTTCCAGATGAGGCTGGATAGAAAAAGCCCTTTCACATCTCCATGAGTCAGTACAATCATTCTGAACCCTCAGAACATCATTATCCAGCAGCCTTGGAAATACACTTCTTGAATCTCTTCTTGTCAATGAAAGTTTTTATAATGGTATTTGGATATCAGTCATTAAAACACAACTGAAAGAAAAAACTTCTCTGAAAGCTGTCAAAAATAAATCTCAAGGAACACAAGGAATCCATTGCTATTTTTAAGAGTATGTCAAAACCTGCATGCTAAAAATTTGAGTTTACAAGAAAAAAATGGCCAGACAGTTTTTCTTCCAAATGCAGCAATCACAATGACAGCAGCAAATAATTTGCTTTCCTATGCCAGCAATAATGACACTGTTGACAGCTTTTCTCAAGCAGTGAATCTACTGTGTCTTCTGTATTCTGCCCCATAACACATAGATTATTTACAACCACTGTCTCATTTTTGTGTTTTCTGTACTACTAACTTAAAACATATCAAGCCATGTAAAGTGTGGAAAAGCCTAAGCTGGACTACAGTGGCAAGAGTAACACTAATGAGCACTGTATTTTAACTTTTTCATTTTTGGTAAAGAAGCTGTCATCACAGTTCTATTGCAAAAATATTTTCTGTCTATAGATCTGACATCACTTTTTTAACACTCCTGTCCTCAGTCTTGTAACCAGCTAAACTTTATGTAGCTACTCGTGGCAGATGTGCATGGAAAAGCTCAAGACATTAAGTAAATTTTTCATCACATTTTCATCACTCTTCACGGATACTCTTTCCCCTTTGGATTATCTCTTAGACATTCCCCCAAATACCATTCAGTGTCTCACTGTTTTTGTGAAGCCTTCTCCTTTTCACCCCAGGCTGCCTGAAGCTCTCTATCCATCTGTTCTTTGTGTGGCTGAAATCTGTACAGATGGAACCCAATCAATTTGAAATCAGTATCAGCAGAAACCAACTTCTGGTTTTCAGGCAGCCCCTGCCTTAACCTGCAGCGTAAGTATTCCTTTACCATTCTTCTAAGCCTTACAGTTTATGACCAAGAGTCCCAAAAGCACCATCGTAGACAAGACAAGCTCTGATGCATGACTACAGTCTGATGGCCAGGCTCTGGTAAACCTCTCCAGTGATTATAGCAAAGAAAATATTTGGGAATAATTAAGCCCTGAAGAGGCTCTGTGAGTTGGCGGTAGGAGGAAGTCCAACAGGAAACATGGAAATACACTAAAGAACCTCCTGCTGGTCTAGGGTGAAAGACAAGATTTCTACCAGACCTGTGTTGAGGAGATACCCACTGTTGTCCTGCAACTAATGACAAGCTTCTGAGCTGTACTTTAATTCAAATTTATTTGAACTTTTCTTGCGTGGATTTTTTAATTTGTTTTTTTTTAGAAATTAGGTTCATTTGAAGGGTTAGCAAATTTTTTAACAAAGCAGAGCTGGGTTTACAGTAACAAAGTCATGTGAATCTCCTGAATGTTCATCACAGATGTTACAGCACAATCTGAACATAAAATAATTAGGAACATTGTATATGAAAAAAAATTAACAGGGATTGAACAACACAAGACAGGAGTTGCATATACACCCAAGAAGTTGTTTTGTCTCACAGGAAAATCCTATATATCTGGTATCAGGCTTCTCTTGAAGCTCCCTTCACCTATCTTCCATCTTCCTCGGAGATTTTGTGCCATCCTTTGTACTCTCACTACGTAAGCTCCAAGCACCAACAGTCATAGATGTACTTAATAATAACAACTGTGCTGCTGACAAGCAGTCCTCACTCCTTCCCTTTGCGAAGAGCACTGGCTCTTCGAACGTTTTCATTAGGAGATACCCCTTAGCCCAGCTCCACAGATGATTTTGAGCCTCAATAGATTTTTATTTGGCTCTCCTTCCTGGCAGTTGTTTCTCTCACTGCGTACTGGGACCTTGTGTGAAGGACACTAGGTAAGTAAAGGGATTGGATTGGCTGAGTAATTCTTTTTGACTTCATCAGGTTGTTAATCCTGCATGCCTGTGGTGATAAACCCAGAAAATCCCAGATAATCCTATATAATATTCAGTCAGAGCTGGCAACAGCTATAAATACATATCAAACCGTCAAAAACCATTATAATTTAGACTACTATGCATTCCCATCCAAATTACATTAGAATATCCAGACTTAACTTGAACTCACTCTGCCACCCATTCTTGTCACTTAATGACAGGGTCCTCTGTGCAGCTTAGCTTGCAAGTTTAATAATGCATGTTCACTGCACCTTCCTTTTAATACAGCTCCATGTCTACCCTCATCCTGCTTCCTCATGGCTCACAGCACAGCGAGTACTTGCAGTTTCCTAGATAAGGAAATAATTTTTGGCACTTTCTAAAGCCAAAGAATCCTAATGCCAAAAGGCTTCTGTAGAAAACTACACAGAAGAAATGTTGCTACCAGTGCAATTCTAAAAACACCTTGTAAATATATTATTTCATTAAAATGCTGTTGTAGTCTTAGTGTCTGATTAGATACATAATAAAATAACAAAAGCTTTTTTTTCCCTTTTACAATTTTAGGTTGGCTAGTAGCCAGATATAAATAACAGCTTAGTGTCTGCACTGCTCCACAGCAAACCAGTATTTAATACAATTATAATTATCACTGGACTATGAATCTTTCTGATAAGAAGAAAACCGCAACCTTTCTCCAAACTGCTCTTCTATCCTTTTAATTCTCCCTTACAAGGAGGAAATATTCATCCCCCCTTTTTAAGGTACGAGAAAACATACACCGTGCATCCCTGATTAATTATACAAGTATAAACTGGGAATTTCTCTGCTTGGGTCAGTGGAGTGATTCCACAATAAAATGAGATCATATAGAAACCAGGATCTGAAGAGGAGTTAGACATTTTTCTCAGAAATACAGAAGAGGTGTGCAATGGACATGTTTTCTTTGCCATTTTCTCACTCAGTTAGCTATCCAGAGACTCGGGAAAGTAATTACCTAGGCTAATGACAGAGAAGCTGAAACCAAAACATTACACACAAACTCTTCTTGACAGAAATTCACTCTTAGAGCATAGACCTATTTTAAAATCATTTGATCCTGTTCTTACAACTGGATAAAGATCTGATTTTGCTCACTTCATAAGAAGGAGTGTACATCCTGTCAGCCTTCTGTCTGGAAACTTAACTGCAGCATGTAGAGAATTACAATAGTGTTTCAGTATTTCCTGTCTCCTATCCAAAAATATAGTTCTTGCTTTGCTTTTAAGCACTGAACTATTACTGACATAATTGCATTTTGTGTCTTCTTCCTTTTGTCACAGAGCACATTTAATAGGTCACATACTAAAAGAGCCAAACTTCCATGTGGCTAAGGGCACTCCTGCTGCTCTGCCTGCATGCAGAGGATCTCACATAGGAGATCAGCTCTGTCCTTACCCTTGCTGCCACTAGCCACATACAGTCTCTTCTTGCTCTTTTGTTTCTTCTGTGGGAAGTCATGTTTTGACATTGAATATAAACCAGCCCAAACTCACCAGTCATCGTGAGATACCTGAGAACAGCATGGTGAGGGTAAGTCTGAATCTCCAGGCATGTCTGAACAATGCATTAAGACATGGACTAGCAGTAACACATGGATGACAAGGTGTCCCTCATGACTCTGAGACTGTGTCTGCACTAGCAAGAACAAAGGAGGTGTTATGGGAACAACCTGACTTACGGAGAAAAAGCCATGGCTCAGAAAACGCAATCATTCACATTGCTACTGTGCTGAAGTAGAAACTCTTCCATAATATTTTGTAATGGCATCTAGCTGGGTCAAAACAGTGGTTTTCAAAGTATTCAGTCAGAAGGTCATCACATTATAGAAAAAACGCAGTGTAGAAACTAAAGCTAAGATCCTGAGAGACGTGGCAACATCTTAGCAGATGCACAGATCTGTCTGCCTAATATCAATTCCAGTATGAATCTGAAATAGTCAGTGAAGCAAGGAAAAAAGCATGGCTACTGGAGAAGAAGAGAAGACTTGTCTTCCCATTCAGTAAGAGCAGAGACAAGGGCTCCACCTGTGTTGGATTTTTACCTTGGAATGTTGTTACATAAAGATGGCTGATCTTCTGCTGGTTGATGGTGTCTCCAAAGAGGCCATATGAAGAGCAACAGTCACTTAAATGTTAATCAAAACCAAACTATGATTGTGTCTGACTTCAAGTTTTGTGGGTTCCTCACTGGCAATCTTCATAGCTGTTACCATAGTCTGAAGTCATTGCAATAAGATGAAAAGAAAATGTAGAGGAAGAATATAAAGATTTCTACATTTATCCTATTCTTCTTCAATTTGTTTTGTGGGTAGATTTTTTTTACCTGCATGTATAGAATTGAAGGAAGGCAGTGGTGTGGCTAGAAGCAAGGCACTGCAGTGTGTTCATTTTTATTTCAGGGTTTTGACTTTCTGTTTGTCATGAATATCAAATATACATATATTTGGTTTTCAAGCCCTTGGGATTCTGTTGGACATTTTAGGCCTAGCAAAACAGAGAAAAATCGTATGAACTTTCAAAATGCAGAAATGTTGTTTGTAACAAGTGTTCGATTAGAGAACAGTGGTTTTGTGGCTTTGTTTTACAAATGCATATGCATTTGAAATTTTATTTCTTAAGCATTTGCCTTCTTAAGCTTAGCTATGCCTCAACAAGCATAAACAAAGAATCATAGAATCATGGAATCATAGAATGGCTTGAGTTGGAAGAGACTCCAAGTTCCAACCCCCTGACAGTGGCAGGGTTGCCAACTGCTAGATCAAGACTTGATCAGATTGCCTTCAACTCTGTCGAAAGACAGACTGCTTTTCCCTTCTTAGAAGGGAACACAGCTACAGAGATTTCCAGTGATCACACTAATTCCCTCAAGAAGCAAATGACAACTAAGGAACTGTTTTCTTTTTGCCACCAGAAGCATGACAGCCACCAGCTGCAGTGTAGATTAAGCCTTGCACATTCTTTTTTTTTTTTCTTTTTTTTTTTTTCCAGTTCAGAGTCTCTGAGTTTCCAGTTTTGCCCTTTTACAGAGTCAGAAACTGCTGTTTGAGTCACATACATAAACAACATCAGAATATGCACTTGGACTGATTTCTCTCCTAAGGATTTCTTCCTTCTTTTAACAGTCCTCTTAAACCAGAACAAAATATTTCTATAGATTGTATACAATCCCCCAGATACATGGAAATACTTAGCTTGTTATTTCCATTATTGATTTGAATGCTAATGTCCTATAATTGTACATTGTGAAGTTCAAGTTTTGTCTTTCAGACACCTCACACATTTAGAGTATGTTTAGCTAATTCATGCTACACTGCATGGTTAAGAACTGGAAACAGTTCTTTCTAACTCTTGCCAACAGTGTGATAATAATCTTTTGGTGGATTTGGTGTATGCACACCAAATGCACACCATTTTCTCCACATGTGTGCTCATAAAACTCACAAATATCTAAGAAGTTACACTAAAGGCAAAACATTTACTACAGTTTACAGCTGCTACTAGTAACTGACAGGAGGTGAAATGCTGCCGCCTATTTTCAAACAACAAATTAATTAGATATATTTTACTAAAAAAATTAAATAGATTTATTTGGGCATCTTTCACCAGCCTGCTCATATTATTTCTGTGCTTGGTAGCTGGTGAGAATAGAAAGAACTTGTTTCAGAAGCATATGCTGGAAAAGGCTGATTTTGTGCACTTTATTTTTCCCCTTCTGTTCTATTTCTTTTGCACTTGCTAGTTTTCACAGAAATCTTCCTAACCAGAGCCATTAAGTGCTTCAACCACTCCAAAGATAACCATTTTTTGAGTGACTGCAAACATGAACAAAAAACAACAGTGTGAGCCAAGGAAAACTCTGGCAAGAGAGCACCACCCACATAGACGAGGAAATACTTACTAAATTCATCTCAGAGACAGGATATTTGCTCAACTTAAGGGAGTTCTTTCTGCTCAGTGGGAAAATCTACTGGAAGATGTACAGCAGTCATAACAAAACAGAGGTTAACATCTATCCTCTTGCACTCATGAAATGAAATCAGTGTCTGAAATAAGTGACTTTTGGCATGTGCTGAAGATGTAAAAGCAAGGGCTCAGGTAGGTAGAATGCCTTGGACAGGACAAAGGGAGACCCTTTGTGGTGGTAGCAGGTAATGGAGTGGTTCTCCTTGCCTAAAAGGCAATGGGTTAGGTCATTTTGCTTTTATTTTTATTTCATGTTATTTGTCTTTTTTTTTTTTTTTTTTTTTTTACTTGTTTACATTCCAGAGATCTAAACGGACTTAAATGAGTAATTACTTTCACTTGGCTTAATCCTTCCATTCTTTTTTTGCTGCATCCTAGATCAAACTCAACTCACTTCTCATTGTATCAGCATTCCCACTCTCTGTAACACTTCATTCTTTAAATGGTTTGTGTTTAGAACTGTTCCACTGTCACCATAATAGCATTAATCTAATCAGCTTTTAAATAAGCCAATTATTCTTTACACAGATTAGGCCTAAATATTAATTCAGTTATGTAGCTTAGACTTGTCTATTTCCATGAAATGGGGTAAAGCAAATGTTGAAAATTTTCCAATATGAACTCACAGCTGATTTTTAAAAAAAATTTTTTGCTAAATTTAATGAATAACTGACACTTCTCAATCTGTATTCCCCTTATATTTATTTATTTATTTACAGAATAAGCCAAGAGTCTTTCTCAGGTGGCTACACTAAGCACTTTGCCATTTGATAGTACACCTAAAAACAATGCCTTAAATAACTGATCCTTTTGCCTTTTATACAGATTACTACTTCTTTAGTACTCTGCATTTGACAGGGCACTTTTGTCCCCTATCTCCAAGATACTGTTCCTCTATCTCATTGTATTCATTACGCTTTGGTTTCTTTAAGTTGCGCCTATATTAAAGTGTTACTCTGAAAAGAATTAAAGTTAAGCATTTCCTCTAAAATCTAGAGTATCAGGGCAGAAGTACTCAACTCCTATGCCTACCTACAGATGTTATCAAAATATGTGCTCATCATCCACTGCAGCCCATATAAATGCAAGTTATTTAATGCTCAAAGGGAATGATTCTTTTTGAGACTGAAGAAGAGAAAGAAACAGGGGCTGCATGTTGCTATTAATATTCTCAGCATCTAAATATCAATAGAGAACTTCTTGTCTCTGTGCTACATGGCCTCTTTCAAATTCTCCTTTTATTTTTAAGGTTAGGATTGGTAGGATTGATTAGGATTTAACCAACATTATTTAACATCTTATTGGCAGAATTATTCACAGTCATAGACTCAGTCAATACAGCTGCACAAATTCCAGGGAATGGCACAGTACAGATCTTGATGAGAATTAGAAAACAAGAAATACACATTTGTTGTAGAAAGCCTTAGTGTGATGTCAGCTGCAAGCTTCAAAACAAATTTTTTTACTCTCCATAAAGAAGACATCTATGCTGTTTTATTGGTTGGTATTTCTTCAATTTCTATTTAGTACTCTTGAAAATGGAAAAATATAGGTTTTAGAAAATGATACTGTTATATGCCACAATTAACTGCAAACCTTATGTTCATGACAGCTTAATAAAAGAGGATAGGTTGAGCTCACAGAAAAAAAAAGTCAAAATTTGAGATTTGCAAACTATGGTAGCAACTCAGCAGGATACAAAAAAAGTAGTACTTTAATGATAAAAAGATCATTAGAGAAGCAATCTAAAAGAAAATTTGAATACATTCAAATGGACAAGAAAAGGTGCTAGTAGAGATCCATTTTTGAACTTTTATGGGTGTGACACTGCATTTTGATCGTATCTCTGTGATGCTTTTCACTTAAATAGTTACAGCTGAGATGGACAGTTTTCACTGTAAAATATTCATTCTGGGATGACTTTGACAGCTGTGATGCATCTCAGTATCTTTGTTGGTACTTTAAGACCTGATAAAGAATGCAAGTGTTACTTTCAAAGCTTGGAAGACCAAGGTTAAGAGAATTTTAAATGGTGTAAAAAATGTCTGGAATCTGCAGCTGTGAATAGGGCTAGTAATAGCAATATTCAGTGGGACTAACAGGACCTTTTACAGGCTGGAATAAAACCTTGGTCAGTTCATGAGTCATCATAATCTTGCAAAAGATTCTGATGCTCTGGCAGAACATGACATGCAAATTCTGATCATTCCCTGGTAGGTCACTTTGTAACAGCGTGCCTGTTCCTTAGGGTAAGTCACAGATGCTGGAGAGTGGTTTCAGACCTCAAATCAGCAAGTTCCCTTTGACTTGATATTAACAAGAACAAAGCACGCATTACACTGAATTTCTGTTTAAAGCAACTCCTGGTGATGATACCATTATACCCATACACATTTGGTTTTGCTATAAGCAGGTAAAGCTCCTCATTCTCTTGGTCCATTACCTTTTGATTCTTCTTGTAATCTGCTAACTTCATAAGAAGAAAAAGAATGAACCAGAATCATTTCTTGGAGGAGAGCACCACATGCAACTTTACCATATTCTTGCTCACAAGCCTTCATTGGAAATGTCTTACACTGTGCCCTCCACTTAGTAAAGATGCAGTCTGAATATTTTAAGTACAGATGTTTCTTTTCATTTTCCTACACGTTAAAAACCAAAAATCATCAACAAGCTCAAGATGGATCTGAGGTGATATATTCAGTGAGAAAAAGAATGAATGTGTGTGGCATATCACAATTAAAAAGGCAGACATATTTCTACCTCTCTATTTTTGAGGAGTCTATTCTATTCGTGGGGTGAATGTAGCAAAATATTCAGGTGAAGGCATTTTATATCCTATTTGCATTATGTTTCTAGTTGAAAATTTAAAAAAAAAATAATGTTTAATTTGAAAAATGGATAAAACTGATCCTGAGAGTGAGCAGTGGGAGGGAAATGCAGACAAGGCAGATGTCTCAGAACAGGGATTTTAGGAGATCAGCTTCTACTCTGGAAAGACAACGGTCCACTAACTATGGAATAAATTTGCTCTCATGTTTTCCAGAATGAAGATTTCAGAATTGACTGCTGCAATTTTGCAGCTTCAGTTTGATCTTTATCACATTGAGGTTTTGGTAAGACACTGTCCTCTAGGGATAGTATCTTTAAGGTGTCTCAGATTTAATACCAAGCAATGATAATATTAGAAAAAAAAAATAAATATCTGGGAATGTTGAGTTTCAGACAAAATATCTCCTAGCTCACAGAAGAATTGCATGGCTAGTGTATCTAATTTGTAAAACCTGGATGAGGAGCAATTTGTATTATAAAAAATTAATTCTGCAAGATAAAGAAAAGCAAATAGTATATACGTACAGGACTAAGTAGCAAAAAATTCTTGTTTTTCATGTGAGATATCTATTTTCTTCCACAGTCATCCTTTCTTTTGAAATCCAACTTGGCTGGGCTTATTCACTTAATTGTCGTAAACTTGCCTTGGCTCTGGGCAGCCTGGTCTAGTGGTTGGCAGCACTGCCCGTGACACAGGGTGGAAACTAAATGGCCTCTGAGGTCCTTTTCAACCCAGGCCA
Organism: Tragopan temminckii; assembly: GCA_028571105.1. NCBI lineage: Eukaryota > Metazoa > Chordata > Aves > Galliformes > Phasianidae > Tragopan > Tragopan temminckii. The sequence continues at coordinate 41,414 of JAOWBP010056320.1, forward strand.
TTCTATGATTCTATGATTCTGAAGCTCAGAAGGATTTTGAGCTATGGATTCACAGAACAGCATACATACAGTTCTGCATTAATCATCATGTACTTTATTTTGTTTTCATTTAAAGGAAACTACCTTTCACTAAAGTATCACAGATTTCAAACAGTTATTTCTCCAACAAGTCTGAATTAGTTTCTCAAAAGTTTCCTCAACTGAGTAATGTGACAGTACTTCACCATGCATCAGATTCCTTATTGAATTTTCCTTTTTCAGTTGTGAATTTTCTCAGATATTTACTCATTTTCTACCTTCTCTTCCTGAGAATTTTTGAAATATCTTTTCCAACTCTGATTTTTTTCACTCTTCCTCTATATCCACCAAATAACAGTCTCATTGTCTTCAGAGTCTGGGAAAATTAATTTTTTCCCAATTTTAAGTTTAATTCATTGATATTTTTGTCTTGCCTTTGCTAGCAAATATATATATATATATATATATATATATATATAAACATATTTCTCCTTTCTTCTGCTTTTTTAGTCTGCAGACAAGAAATGTCTGTAAGGCCTGTGAAGAAATGACTGTAAACCCCTGCAAGATAGAGTTTTGTTGACTTCTCTCATAAATCTCCATACCAATGAAGAAAGACAATGGTAAAAAATTATCCCTATTTCCCTGCTGATCATTGTTTTCTTCTGCAAGAGGTGTTTCTCAGCATGGATGGACATTCTGGTTGCAGGAAGGTTGGTGAAGGGGAATCTGTACAATACCAACTGACCAGTCTATGATCAACAAGTCTAGGACGAGGTGTGCTTTTGGGTCAGAACTTACCAGGAATTACCAAGCAGGGAAAGTAGGAATCCTTCATTTTTTCACCATATAACATGAACCTACCAAAACTTGCACTGCCAACCACTGTGCAGCAAACTGCCCCTTTCACCAGATTGTCACAGCAGAAACCCCTGAGGGTGAAAAGCAAAATCATATGCTTGTTTCACTACAGTTGCACAGCAGACTTATTATTTGGCTGAACAACAGTAATGGGAAAAAAAAACTGAAGTAGGTCTGGTGATCAAGTTTCTAATAAGCAAATGTCGGGGGGGGGGGTTGTGCCTTTCCTG
>JAOWBP010056355.1:0-42458 GCA_028571105.1 Tragopan temminckii
CCAATAATTTCTGCCTCGTGTCCTGGTGTGAAGTTGTACAAATGTAAATGCAGGGATTACTGGAGTCTCTCATTACTGCATTATCTGGCTTTCTCTAATCTCCTTCCAATTTCACAGCTGTACCGCTATCTGGATTTGGTAGTCAATAACAAAATCCCAAAGTCTACTTTTTCCTGTTTGTGTCTGCAATTCCAGACTGAAGGGCTTCTGCCTTTTACACGCAGTGAATTATGCAGTTAACTGAGTGACATTAACATTTCTTTATGTGTAGCCCTATTTCATCAGCACGGAGATGAGATATCAAGCAAACATATACTAATCTTACAACATCCCAGTAGTTGCCTTTCTTCTCCAAATTTGCCAAAGCTGATGATATTGATATATTCATTCAAGACTAGACATTTCAATTCTCCAACCTTATTCCTTAGATTTCTGCCTAATGTGTGCTCATGTGTTGGTTTTCTGATGAAACATTCCTTTAGTTCTGCCTGTTACCCAATTACTATCTGACTGTCACTAGCCTGCGCGTGGTCTTCTTTGCACCAATATGGCATTTCTTAGTCATTGCCCATGAGCAATCTTGCTCTGCAGTAACTCAGTTAGGATCTTGGTTGTACTTGCTAGCAGGTTGGTTTCCATATGATTCAAATAAACTCTGTCCTTTCTGCCACTTAATTCACAGAATCACAGAATCACTAAGGTTGGAAAAGACCTTCAAGATCATCCAGTCCAACCATCCACCTATCACCAATAGTACTCACTAATTCCAGGAGTATACTCAGGTTTTGATTAATCTGCATCTCTTTACATAGCCACCTTGGAATCCAGGAAGGAGAAAAGTGTTAAACTCCATCAGTTCTCCCTAAATTTAAGAAAACCCAAAAGGCTGAATTAAAGCAAAGGGAGTGAGACTGGAGGAAAAGAAAAGTTTCATAAGAAATAAGTGAGACTGAATTATTAGGAATTGAGAAGGAAAATGGCTAGCTGGACACATCAAATCATTTGACTTGAAGAGGAGATTACAAATGAGATATAGAAGTGCATTCAGGAGATAGAAAGACATTTACATGATATAGAAAGTTGTTTTAGAAAAGATAAGCCTTAAAAATTCAGTGAGAAGTGGAATAGTTTAATAAAACAGTAAAGTTGAAACAAAGCTATAAATCTCAAAGACATGAGACATAGATAAGTGGAGAAAAAAAAGGGAAAATTGAAATAGGTTAGAATCATAGGAGGAAAATGCATCAGAGTTGAAATGGTATTTTAAAACCACTTAAGGCTACTGTAGAGTAGGGGTTCATTTTATACATATTTTTTTTCCCCTTCACTACTTTGCATTGCATATTGGACATTTGGTGCATCTTTGGTCTGTTACAAACAGCTGTCCTTAAGTTACAGTATTGATTCATGCATTGAAATGTATTGCTCTTATGATGCATATTTATCTTTAATCATTATTATTTCAATTTTTATTTACTTTTATCATATCTTTTTTGAATAGGGAGGCCCACCTGCAATTGTGCGCTGGGTTTTACAGGTCCAAACTGCAATCAGACAGTCTGCCATCATTTTTGCCAAAATGGAGGAACCTGCAGTGTCACTGCTGGAAATCAGCCCTTTTGCAGCTGCTTGCCTGAGTATACAGGAGACAGATGTCAGTACTGTAAGTAATCTTCACAAACTAGAAAATCTGAAATTATAGTGGAAGTTCTGTATAGTGGAAGCTTAACGTGAATCAGGTTGTTTTCCTATTGCACAGATTGATAAATTTATCTCCAAAATTATTCTTCTAAGAAAATGGGATCAAAGGAGCCTTTGAGCACACTTGCAATATCCTTCTAGACATATGTGAGAAGAAAGAGCTTTTTTAGAAATTATTTTTGTATTTTCATGAAAAAATCCTACTAGATGTACCCAATATCTGACTTCGTAAATCAGATCATTGCTTTTTTCATTGCTGGTGGAATTCCTAATTGGTTAAAGAATGTTTCTGTTACCCTTTAACTTCGTAAGAAGCCGACCCTTGTGTCTCCAACTGCTCTCTTTCCATTTTATTTCTAAACCCATTAAGCAGCATATTGCCAGTGCTGCTTTGAGTTTTGTTCCTCTATCTGACTCAATCCAAGATCACCTTCAGTGTCGTTTCTGCCTTGTAATTTTGAAAATCAAGATTTCGATGCCTTACTCTTGTATAGTTCTCAGGGCTCAAGTTCTGTTCTCTGCATCTGAATTTCTTCATACTTTTTCATTTTACTGACCCATCAGTCTCATCTTACTGAGATACTATTTTTCGAAGGTTTCTGTGCCTGAGGAAAGTCATTAGTGCTCTAACAAGCAGCTAGTTACTGGCAACCCTGACTTAAGATGTATTCATTTTCTGAGATTCAATTTTGTTTCTATTTTTCAAAATTCTCCTTTTCTCTCCTCCTGCTTTCCTTTAACTCAAACGCTGAGATAGAGGACTGTCGTAGTGCCTGTTATAGAATAGGGCATTCAATGTGAAAACCATCTTTTTTTTTTCATTTACATAATTCACTGAAAAGGGTAATATTGGACAAAATTGAAGGGGAATTAACTATTAAAATGGTCTGTTTTGGAATTATCTGTTGGATACAAAAAGTGCTTAGTTTTAGTGATACGGCTGTCAAATAGGGAAAGGGTTAGTGCGTGTCTTTAAATAGGATTTGCACTGAAGTAAAATGAATGCGTTTCCAGTTGGGAGACTATGAAATAAATTGAAACCTTTGAATGGGAAACCAGCAGTAATTGTGATTCTCTCCCACTTGATATTAAACAAACTGCATGGATCCACAAATAACAATCTGCAAGAACAATAGGGTATTTCAAAACAGTATAGTACATAAATCATGCCCAGACAGACACACAGATTAAGAAAAAATATTTACTTGAGGCTTACCCAAAACCAAACAAATTGTTTCTAGTTGAATGCTTCTGCAAACATAGTTTTAGCTTTTTTTTTTCCCAGAGCTTTTTTCTTTTCGCTTTTTTTTTTTTTTTTTTAAGAATCAATTTAAATGTAAATTTAGAGGTCTTTTTTTAACAGTGCTCATTATCAGATTTGGATTGTCTGCTTCTACTTTGGAAAAACGGCATGATACAAAGACACTCAAACATTATAAAATACAAAATAAAACTCTTGTTTATTTAAACCTTAGTACTTTTAGGTCAAAGAGTCTTACAATCTTACAGAAGATTATTTTTGTGGCCAATGGCAGCTCTATGAAACTGTATGAGTTTACAGCTAGCAGTGGATGTATAAATTCATAGCTAGGTCACGGTTATTTTTTTTTGCTTTATCAAACATGTGTGTTTTTTTCTATATTTAACATAATCACTTTGTAGGCATAATGAAATACATTAAGACCAGCTTATTACAAAGATTGGTTGCCTCTACTGTATCTTATTCGTTTTTTCAATGATATGATTGAAACAATTTTTTATGCAAAAGATACGTGAATGTGCATAGGTATTTGACTCATGCTCCCAAGTTGAAAATATTATTGGTGTTCTTATGGCAGAGAGAAGGCATTTGCTTGCAGTACTGCCAGATTGCACAGACCTTATTTTCCTCATATTTATATTCTCCAGTGACCCAGTGCAGAGTTTCTCCTGTGATTAGTTCACATAAGGGCTGATAACCAAAATGTGTGTTTCATGTCAAGGCAGTGGCATTGGTGAAATAAACTTAAGTGAATGGATTTACATAAAATTCCACTAACATTGTACGTGTTGTTATATTCACATGTATTTGAATATAATTGCCTATTTTAAATTCATAAAATAAGTAATACAGAGTAGTGAAAGTTCATTTCTTGTATCATTTAAAGCTCAAACAGCCAGAAAAAAAAAAAAAAATAGACAATGTTTCCCTCATTTAGAATAACTCAAAGTGGGTAGAGTGATTGCATCAGCTGTTACATTCACTGAAAGTCAAATTTCATCCTTTATGGAAAAAAAAAAAAGAATTATTTTTGTCATTTTGATTTAATGCAAAGAATTATTTTTGTTATTTTGATTTAATGCAGCATTGTGGATGTAACAGAATCTATCAGAAGATTGAAGATGCTTTAAAGTACAAACTTCCCATTTCCAGATTTTAGGCTTCTTCTCCTAATGTATATGCAAAACTTTCCCTCTTACAATGCTTTTCTCTTAAAATGTCTTTCACTCTTAGCTTTCAAACTACAGTAGTTTTTGTTTTGTTATTCTTCACCTGGAATCAGAGAACAACGCGCACCAGTGATTACTTTTACTACTCTTTATGCCTTTTAGGCCTCTGGTTGGTCTACTGTCTGTTGAAGTAGGTGGAGACATAGAGATAATAAAGAGAAATAACTCTGCCAGCAGTTGAGTGAAATGGCTTTGTCCTCTATCAGAACTCTTCCCACCACTGTCAGCAAAACTGACATGGCAGTCAGGAAAAGTTTCTTGGAATGGCAAACAAGGATATTTCTTGCTTTATAAGATGCCCTCATAATTCAGCGGTCTTGTATATGCTAAGTAAAACATATCTATTTTAGTTGTCCTCAATTTGCACAACATTTTAACTGCACAGAACTGGAGAAAGTATTAGGAAGAGAGAAGTGGGGGGATTTGGCCCAGTGAAATGAGAAACTAAAATGATACTGTTTGGTAAAATGAAAGTTGTCGGTACTACATAAATAAAAATGAACCATAGTGTTAATATGCCAGTATATTTTGACATGGTGTATTTAGAAAAGAGAGATAAAAATGAAGTTGTCACTAGAACTTCTGAATAGTTACATGAATTCACAACTTGAAGTCTCAGTCCTGCTGACTTTGAAACAATGGAGTCTTGCACAGCCTGCAAAGATAAGCATGTATGTAGGGTTTTGTAGAACTTATGGATCATGTTATGTGTTATTGTTAGAACTTCCTGAGATTTTATGTGAGGAGAAACGAAAATCAAAGTTAATTATTTCAATATGTCACTTCAGTTTAGCATAATGCCTGTAGTGGTAATGTGAATTTATCGGAAGACTTCTATACAGCCACTATTCTATTAAATATATTTAATACAGCTCTGCTGTTTTCACCAGTAGTCTTTATACCACATATGATGATGCCTTAAATGGTTGGCCATCTAGAAGGAGAAGGAAACTTCTTATGAGCTTATACTTCTGTTTCACTTCATGTTGATAATATATTGCTTATCTGTTGGGAAGACTCTTGATTCTGGGAGTTCCCAGTAAAGTCACCAGTTTCATTTGCCATTTTGTTTTCATGATTCTACTTTTCAACAGAAAGAAAATTAAACTATTTTTTTAATATATGAAATAATACTCCTCACTACCTTTTTAACTAGCTTTCATGTTACTTGCAGATGTTTGCCACCATTATTGTGTGAATTCTGAATCATGTACTATTTCTGACGATGGAAGCGTAGAATGTGTCTGTCCAGTACGATTTGAAGGTCCAAAATGTGAAGTGGACAAGTGTATAAGATGTCACGGAGGACACTGCATAATAAACAAGGATACTAATGACATAATATGCAAGTAAGCATGTGTGTCGGGAAAGGGTGGCTGTGTTCAAAATGATGTAACTGTAGCCATTATACTATAGTTTATTTTAAATCTGTTAATGACCAACCCTTGAAATGATCACATCAGAACAGTGCCTTTGAGTGTTCAGGTAGTGAGTCTGGGTTAACCCAGTGGCTCTTGATTTCTCAAAACAACTTTTGGAGAACTGTTTGCTGGAGGAAGCATACTGCAGAGGAAACTGAGTGGTCTTCAAATGGAAAAAAAGAAAAAAGAAAAAGTCTCATAGAAATATTTAATAAACAATCTACCTTTACTATTGGAATTTCTTCCTGTAGTATCTGTGACAATGGAAAAGTCATATTGTACATTAATGAAAGCATAGACATTAGGATGTGCTGCTGTATTTCTGAGTAATTATTTTATATGATAATCATTTATTTTATAGAAGAAAAAATAAAATATTCTGCATAAAAAGCTCACATTAGAAGTTGAAAACCTAGAATTCTTGCAGTCCGTATATCCTGTACATATCATAAAATCAGTATTTTAATATATGGACCATTATGATGTGGTTCACTAGGTTTATTAAATGCTGATTGCTTTTCTTTTTTTTTTTTTTTCTTTTCTTTTTTTTTTAATCTTTTTTTTAACTACGGCAGTTGCACTAATGGAAAGATTGCCTCCACGTGTCAGTTATGTGATGGCTACTGCTACAATGGCGGTACTTGCCAGCTGGACCCCGACACAAACATACCTGTCTGTCTGTGAGTATCCATGGGGACCATGCACATCTCTCCCCGACAAGTTTCTACGAATGTATCTGTATTTCTGATTTATTTAAAAAGTAAAATATTCCAGTTGCAGTCACAACATTTGGTACTTTTTCTGGTTAATGATGTAAACTGATACTTTGTCTAACTTTTTAAAATATGTGGATCAAAAGATACACCTTAAATCTATATTGTGAATGTATTTAGACACAAAGATGCATCTCCCGAGACTTCTAATAATTTCAGAGCAGTTCTAAAGCTCACATAGGTGTGTGGGAATGGAATCAGCTTTACAGGATGGTTGCCTATTGCTGCTTCTCAAAGGTGGATTAAGCCTTCTATAGAGATGGTCAGAGGTGATGACAACATTTCTGTAGGGAAACTAATGGCTAGAGAACAGAAAGAATAATGTCAGTGATTATTTCCTCTGTGTGTCCAAGGACGTGCTCTTGTACCTCTTGTTTCAGCCCTAACTTTTACAATACCCGTAGGAGCTTGGCTGTTTTAGGAGATACCTCTCTTCCTCCTGCAGAAATACACCAATGTTGAGAAAATAATTCAAGATACTTTTCCTAAGCCCAGATAACAAATACCAAAGGAAATGTGATTTTGTAGTCTAGACTGTTAAGTACTCTCTTAAGAGGCAGAAAAGCGTACCTTCTGGTCCTTTCTGAGAGCTATTGTATATTTTCATGTTCAGCTGCTAAATGTTAAATACAGAAGTAGTCATTGTAGCAAGAATTGATTTTTTTTCTGCTCTCAGTTACAGTGAGCTACTGAAGTCAAGTTCCTGTTTTTGTGGTGTTTTTGTTTGTTGGTTGATTGATGGGTTGTGTTTTTTCACATTTGCTTAGTAAGTCATCCAGCATTTTCTGCATTGCAGAAGAGCTTCATTGTGGAATAATCTTCCATTTCTTAATGGAGATCAGAGTATTCTCCAGGAGAGTATTAGGTGTTAAAATTAGCCTCAAGTGTCTCATTCCCAGGATGACATAAATAAATTATTGTCCCAAGGGATACAGTATTGAAGCAACATTGTGAATACATGTGCATCCACCCCTACCTTTTTGTCGTGTTTGAGGTGGATGGACTTAGAGAAGGTGTTGATTGTATTCAGATTCCCAAAGAACTAACTGTGCAAAGGGACAAAAGCGTAGGGGTTGGAAGGTTGACAAGAAACATTTGAAGCTTTGTGGTTAGAGACAGTGGAATGCAGTTCTATACTGCATTCAGTTTTATGTGACTTTGTCTATTATTATTATGGCTAGTTTGGAAGCTTGCAATTGTTGCTTTCTTAATTAAACTGGCTTATTCTTTTTCAAATTCATGTGGAACGCCATTGTGTTTCAAGGAAAACAAGTTTCAAGCATCAATTTGTGTATGGCTTTACAGTGCGTGAGAGCTGCAGCATATGCCAACACATTTAACAATGCTAAGAAGGCTGAAATTTTGAAGGCCCTTGAATTGCCTCCTACTGATCAATCAATAGTGTAGTACAATCGTGTAGTACAGTTGACAAAAATACTGAACACCTGAACACATAAGTTTGTATAGGCTCATTTTTTTTAGGTGTTTGATAAACTTTGAGTAAACTTGTCAGTGTAGTTAAATTGGATCTTTCCAGGGGAAAACAACAACAACAACAACAACAAAAACTATTAATTTATTTATATCTGTGGGTGTGTGCCTGTGTATGTGTGCGTGCCTTGCCATCATTAAATGTAATGCATTTAAAATTTGTTCAGCAAAAGGCAGAATATTTATATAGGTCTATTTTACTGAAATTCTGCAGATGCTCTGTGGGGTTTAAAAGTCAGCGCTGTGACCAGAAAGTGAACCCTTGTGATTACTACTGTCAGAATGAGGGAATTTGCACTTTAACTGCGTTTAATGAACCGAGATGCAAGTAGGTTTAACCTTCCACTTAATGCTGCACATTCTGTGACATCATTTCAGGCCACAGTTCATTGGTTCAAGTCATGCACGTTCACATACATTTCACAGTATATACATAATCTGGGTGCTCGTTTCTTGTAATGCACACTTACCCTTTGATAGTTGCACTTATGAGTATATTTAAACATATTGTTGGAGTGTCCATGTCATTAGAGGAAAAAAAGAAAAAGCTTTATTTTTAATAAGTTTATCAAAAATATTGGAAATGCTTCATGGCTTTTACTGTTCACATTTTGAGACATTTTACTAACTTAGTCCTACACAGCATAAAGTATAGCAAATAGTGACATTGCCTATGTTCTATAGCCTAAAACCGACTTATTATTTCTTATCTCTATAGGGAAAGAAACAGAGGAGCTATTTAGCTACCATTTCAAGAGTTTAGTCTGTATTCATAAGTCTCTTTGTAAACTTTATAAAAATACAATGTAAAATAGCACCTCTTAAGCAGAAATGTTTCAGCTTTGTTATAACTTTGTCTTTTCCGATAAAAAATGCATGAAGGAGATACATTTGTGTGCTGTATTTTGCTAAAGGATTGGACGTCTACTCAAGGGAAAAATTTAATCCCCATCAAGAAATAAACAGCCTTATGAATTCAGAAAGCACTGTGAGAATTGGTATCATTGTATAATAGGTAGCAGTGCGAGCGACTAACTTAGGGTGAATAATCTGATTTTTTTAAAACAATACAATCAAAAATCCTTTGCCAGTGTTTTTCAGTCAATGAAACTCCAACTAGAGCTACCGTAAATCCATTAGAAAGTAGAGTTCTGTCCACCACAAATTAAAATTTTGAAGAATATGGAGTGGTTTTTGGTGACCATTCATTGGACAGTTTCTGTTTTTCTATATCATACTTGAGTTTTAACAATAACACAGCTCAAAGAAAAATATGTTGCTGCTTGTAAGGTCATGTAATGCAAATACCATTCTTCCTTTTTTTTCAAAATGCTGGGGACCTTACCTGAGCTCTCAAGAAGGTAAATGTCCAGAATTTATTGTGAAGCGTTTTAATAGATAAAATAATCTGAAAATAAAGCATGGAGAATCACTCCTATAATTCTTAAGAATGCGTTAACCACTTAAAACGTAAAAGTTTACTTTTTATTAAATGGATTTTTGCAGATAAAGATGAAGGATATATAATTATTTTTAATATAAATTCTTATTGCCAACCAGGGTTACTTTCTCTTTCAACTGTAGTCAAATCTGTTGAGATACAACTGTAGAATTTAAACATTTGAATTAGGATCTTCCTGAGCAGCACTGATATTTGTTTGTGATATTGCCCATTCTCTTGATCTTTTGATCTAGTTTAACTATATTTGGTGTCTAAAATAGTTGTTTGTTTTTTGAGAGAGATACTAAATCATATTTAAATCTCTTAGTCTTTGTGTTGATAACATGAATTTTAACCTCTTCAGTGGTTCTGTGTGTGGCCAGATGCCAAATGAACAAGTTGCTTGATGGAGAGAGAGAGAATTGTAATTCCATATGTCTCAGTCCTTGCCAGCCACAGTTCTCACTTCGGTTGCTTCCTGTATCTTCTTTTTGTGGCACAAATTAGTTTTAAACTGAAGCTTGTTTATAATTTTACCAACCTCGTACTCTGAAGTAGAAGACTTCAGGAAGGAATGAATCAATCCCATGCTTCACTAGAGTCATTGCGCCATGGAACAGCAATCTCAAAGCCTTTTTCTATTAGTTCTACTCCATTATTAGAAAAAATAACGTACCCCTTGAGCATGCACTGTTGGTCACGCTGTGTGTGACATCTACCTCGTCTCTAAGAGACAGTTAAGGGTTTACATTTTTCTTAACTAGTCAGGGGTGGACGATTTCTAGAAGGAGGAAATTGGAAGTAGCTGATTTTATTTGAATTCAGTAAGAGTTCCTCTGCTTCTTGCAGCCAAATGAGTTGAGAAAGCAAACTTTATGCATAATAAAGCCCCTATTATCATTCAGTAAATATTAGAGAGAATAAGATTTATCCATTCTTAAGGGCAATCCCATAGCCGTAATTATGTAGAAATTCCTGTATGAACTTACTCTTCTTTTACCAACCTTTGCTGTTAGGGTTGATTTTTTTCCAGGAATCTTCTAATTTCAAGGTTTTTGAACTTTGAATCCAATAAATATCAGGTGCACATGGGAAATAAGGCTTGCACTTTCCACCAAACAAGTTTCTGAATGAATTAAGTCCTTAACTTGACAATACATTAAATTCAAAAAAAAAGAAAGAATTTGTGGACTTGGTCTCCAGCTTTAGTCAACGCTCCACCAAGTTGCAAAAGATGCAGCATAGGCTGTTTTGGTTTTGGATGTAAAATCCTGCACAATCTAAATTATGAATTATTAACATTATTTTTCTTTATTATTTATTTTATTTTTCTGTATTATTTTCCTTCCTGCTCAATAGTGACAGTTGGAAGAGAATTTCATATCAAAATGATAAAATTTGAGGCATTGACTGTCTGAAAATTTCACTGCTGCAGTTGTCCTGTACTGGTATGATCTTGTATCGTAGTTACTGCCTTTGTAGCTTTTACATATTGCGTTTATTTAAAGGTATCTTCTGTACTGCAGTGGTATGTGGGGGTGAGGGGGAGGGAAAGGGGACATGTATAACACAAGAAGAGTATGAGATATGTTGGAATTACTCGTTAACTTCATCAAGCCGTTGAAGAAAGAATGAACTTGAGGTCAGATGCAGATGAGAAATAATCAAGAAATCTTTTTTTCCCATTTATTGTATGAACTGTCATTTGTATTTGTTCTGCAGTTTACAGTCCAAACTGACAGAAAAAAAAATTCTGTTGATCCTGTTCAACATCCAAGTGAATGGAAAGAGAGTTTATAAATGCTTTAATAGGCTTTTGAATGACCCTGAATTTAATGTGACAACAGTAAGATTATATTATTATGCTGTCTAAATAAGATAGTAGTCATTTTTTCCTTCTTACACTACTGTATGTGCATCTTAACTTCAGAGCCCGTTTCCTAGGTGTCAGTCCATAAGAAAGAGAGAAATTCAGAGGACTATTCACAGTGTTAAATTAGGTGCCTTGGTTAGAAGTGTTGACTCTTCACAGACCTTTAGATTGTGTTGTATTTCTAGACTAGAATATTGTTTCTTCTACAGTGAAGAATAAGTCATCCTAGACACTTTAATTGCTTACAATAAGTGGATCTGTGACTTTGAGAGCAAATTTGGTAGAGAAATCAGTGATCTTTCAAATTAATTAAAAGGCGCATGCCATAGAGGAGGTTGAAGGAAAGCAAGTCTATGGTAGCCGAAGAATCTGACAAGTGAAGGATGGAGAAAGAAGAGATGACTTCATTTCTAAAATGAGAATTTTGTTTGAGTAATATGTTAAAAACAGTAGTGAAAAAAAATAGGGAGAGGAAAAAGAATAATTTTCTTTATATACAAGGACAAGAAGCTTAAAATGATGACACAGAGACAGCAAAATAAATACTTTCCGCAAGAATTTAATGAACGAGAGATATTTTGTCAACTTTATTTTCAGTAGGTTGGAGAGAGATTCTGTATGTGTGTGTATGCATGTGAGTGCATGTGTGAGTGTGTGCACGTATGTCTGTATGGGTACATTTTATGCAAATCTGAGTGAATTGCCCTACACAGAGTGCCTTCCATCTAGCTTATATTCTATAGAAATACAGATTGCTTTTCCATCCAAAAAATTTGTGATGCTGTACCTCTCTCTTGATATTCCCTTCCTATAGAAATGACTTCAAATGTGAGCAGTTTGTGTATAACTTGTAGAAACACTGTAAGTGCATGTGTGCGCATAAGTAAATGTAAAACTGAAGCAGAGCTCTGATCAAAAAAGGGTTAAGATATACCTATAATCTGGTTGTGGACAAGAAAGAGACATCTTTGAAGTCTCTTGACTGGCATTTTCTGAAGGCCGAGTAGGTGAAGTTACAGCAGCATGGAGCAATTATGGCATCAAGAAGACAGCCTAAGAGAAGGCGATTTAACCATGATAGACAGTATAAATCATAGAGCAGAAAAATTTATAAAATACCTTGCAATAAATGTTTTCCATATGCTTTCTGAGGATATATTTAATGAGCTATCTAATTATAATTACAAGGGGAATTTCACAGTGTTATGTTAGTTCTTTGAGAGCTTTCATTTTCAACCAAAAAAAATATGTATTATAAGTGTTTTGAATTTGAACATAATCTGTAGGTTGTAACTTTACAATATAGAAGACTTTTCATCCAGTTTGTATTATAAATTAGCATTAATTTAAAGGTCTAAATGTGAACAGATGATAGAGAAGTGCTTGACAAAGAAATGTCAAGATGCTGGAAAGGAGGAGTGTGTGTATCCTTCATTGGCCATTTAGCAGTTAGATTGTAATGCAACTGTCCTTTGTCCATGAGTTTTCAATTGTTCTGCTCCTGTGCATCACTGCTCATTTACCTCTGTAAGAAGGAGAGAAAACCATGGTTTGTCATGTATCTATTGATCCAGTCGTTTCTCATTGTTTTAATATTTTTACCGTATCAGTCTATTCTTTTCCTTTTGCTTGATTGCTGAATGTAATTTCAACTAAACTAGCAGTCATCTAAACACACCTAATGTTTATATAGTAGGCCTATATTATTAAATTTAAAACGTGTAGCGTATGTATTGTACACAAATTGCTAATTTCTTACCTTGGGATAACAGAGGCTAAGATGCATCTCAAGGCTTGATCCTTGGCAGTGAATACAATGCACCATTTGTGTGTATTAGTATCATGCAAAAATTAAATTCATGATTAAGATCACATTTTTCTTGTATGATGTAATCAAATTTATGATTGCTTGTGTTGCTCAAAAGTAATTTTCTGCCTACCTTTGAATTAGGCAGTGTTCCTATTCTTAAATGTTAAAATGGAAGGTAATCTGTATTTCTATATCAAATTCCTTCACTTTGTGTCTGCTGTAAGGTGACCAATATACTAAAATGTGATGTATTTTTACATTAAATATGTATGGAAATGTTACTTGAGAGTTTGTCTGTGAATATTAATCTATAATACCATCTCTCTGTATAAAGAATGCCTTCATACCAAAAGCATTGCCATTTTTTATTTTTTTAATAAGGAATAATTTCATGATTTACCTTAGTGCAAGGATTTTTTCACAGTAAATTATTCTGTAGTTTGGAAAAAAATGGGGATTAATTCCATTTCTGTCTTTCAGTGCATTTTAATACAAATAGTAAATAACTATAATCCAGATGTTCTCTGCTCTTGTCTTACAAGTATTTTGTAATATTAATGATATTTTCCAGTGGAATAATGATCTGTTCTTATAGTAGGGGAGCTGGATACTTTCATTAGCATGTTTACTATAGCTTGACCAAAAAGGAAAGCAAAGTTAGAAAATTACTATATTAGTTTTTTAAGTAAGAAACATTCTCAATTTCATGTCAACCTCTATGTTGTAATGAGTGTTTCACTGATTCTGTTGTACTTCTAATATTAATCTTTTATTGCTGCTCTCTGTCATTTTTTTGCTACACATGTTGAGTACATTGAGTTGGAGAGCAGTTCCCACAAAATTTAACTGCATATTATGCCTTCTATATTGTAATTTTATGACAAAAAAAAAAAAAAAAAAAAAGAGGGAAAAAATCCATGGTGCCTCCAATTTGGCCTCTTTACTATCTTCTTCTATTTGTTCAGACATTTCGTAATCAAATAGTTCCTTCTGGTCAAGTGCCCATATAATTGAGTTTAGACATTTCAGCTCACTGACCTATAAGGGTTGTAGAAAGAAGAAAAAGATGTTTTCTCTCACAAATAGGTTCTGTAAAAAACAGCATGATCAGACTCTGAAGTGTAAACATCTGAATTCCAAATGATTCCCATTACAAATGGGATGCCTATACAATTTCAATTTGGAGTTTTTAAAACATCTCTCTAATACTACTTTCTCTGCATAAATAACTCCTATTGCATTGCTCTATTTTTCTCAGACTGTATGTTTCCCAAACAGCCACCTCTTTCTAAATGTAGACCTAAACTGTAACAGAGAGAGCTGTAGCATACTTTCATTAATGACCTTGGCAGCAGGCCTTGTGCAACCTTTGTTTATCACATTAACTTTGAGGATTTATATTGGCATTCTCTAGGATGTTATTGCTCTTTGATCTATTCACTGATTCCATGGGGGACTGGGAATTTTCACCTGTAGTACCTTGCACCACTTGGCTGAGTACATTCTCTCCTTTGCTGTCAAGCTCCCCGCTGTTTCATTTTGTGTTTCCTTGCATAGCCTACATTGGGCATCGTCACTGTCTTTCTTCACAGTTCTTGATAACATGGCTGTCTTCAATGAAACCAATGGCTTTATGCAATTCTACTTTATTAATACCTTTTTTTTTTTTTTTTTTTTTTTGCCTGTACTGCAAATCTCAACTCTCTGACTGTAAAAGTATTGGCAGTGCCAATACAGAACCAAATGATTTGGAAAGGTACAAAATTCTGCACATCCGATTAAAGCAGAAATCAGTTCCCATGCTTGATACCAAGTAGTCTGAGTTAAAAAATCAGAGAAGTCTAGTATCAGAAAGTTGTCTGATGTTATTAAGAGCAGCTTATGTCTACTGTACCTGAAGACTAGTAAAAGAGTTAAGAACTGCACGTTTTTCCCATGTTCCTGCATTAACTGTCATCTGTGTCCCAGCTCTATTCACATGTCATCTTCTGGCTAATTCTCTGCATCAAATTCCCTTCCTAGCAACACGCCTTTCCTCTGGACTTTATTTCTTTTTCTGTTCTGCCCAAGAAGATTCTTCACTATCTTCCCAGACCCCAAGGGGCAATCATTTTACCTCTATGGAGGAAGGACAGAAGGAAATGATCGCAGTCCTGTCAGCTTCAGTCCCATTGAAGTTTATTGGTGACAGCAAGCATTTGGAAAATGAAATTGAAGTGGCAACTAGCTGTCATGATTTTATGAGACTTTTATTAAATGTATCACAAGTGTTTCAATATTGCTGGCTTTTGCAATTAAAATGCCAAGATACATAAAGAACTACCTCCCGCCTTAATTTGTTCCTCTGTTTGTTATATAGAGAGCTGCAGGATTTCTTTCTTCACCAGCTGTTGTGGTGTCATATCTGTTGTGAGATTTTGGGGAGCATCTACAGTATGCACCATTTTCTCATAAGCTTCTGCGTGTGTATTTCAGTGGTGAATCTTCTGCTCTCTCACTATCTTATATTTTTTTAAGTGTTTTAAGGCAGGTTTGCAGTAATGATTCTCTTACACAGCAGAATTTTCAGTTGAAGGATTTAGGTACAAAGTCAAGGTATGTCTAACTCTAATGAATTATTTCCCTTTCCATAGTGAAGCATTATGTGAAAACTGTCTCTCTTAACAAGCTTTGATCACACAAGCTGAATTTCCAAAAGCAATGATGCAAAAGCTCTAGTGAGAAATATAAAGACTTTATTTCATGGTTGTCACATACCAACAGTTTGATTCCCTTTAGAATAAAAAAAAAAGTATAAAGATTTATGATGTCTTTCTACAAGAATGGAGATTCTTTCTTTGCAGCCGTACATTAAATTGTAAACTTTGGGGGAAAAAAAGAAGTTCCTTAGATATTCAATTGTATCTTAGTAAGGTAAGCTGTCAATGTAATTTCTTCCATTTGATAGGATCTATAAAAGAAATGGAACAGATGTGTCCTTTAAAACACTGAAATCATGGTTTTTTTGTGACTTGGAATGAGCTAAAATGGTGATGATCTGGAGTGAGAATGCCAACTGTCTTCAGTTTTAAAATATATTATTGTGAAACATATTTTCTGTAATTAAGTAGCAACTGTGGAGTTTTATTCACTGAGAAGAAATGTAAGGATGTTTTCTATTTAAATAAGTAAAAGAACTTGTTAAATCATAATGCAGGTAATCTATGTAGGAACATTTTTGAACCAACTATCAATTAATGAGCATGGTTTTTAACAACCATCTGTGCATTGTTTATCTCTGTGGAGTTTGAGCTAAGTGTATAAGATATCCTACTAAGAAAAGAAAGCAATAAGAAATTAGATCCAAAGACCATTCAGACTTAATATGAAATCCAGTAAAGGGATTTGTCTGCATGTTGAATCATGCTCAAGGAGGCTTAAGAGCAAATAGAGAAATTAGCCTCTCTTCTGCTGTGATCTGTAAAGACAGAGGAGGATGAGAAGCATCACGAGCAAAGCTGGCTGTGACTCTTCTTAACAATTCCACAGTATTTATCTGGAATGTTTTGTACCTTTCCAAACCTTTTTTGTATCACAGAACAATGTTATTCATCGTGCATGTCCAGCTCCAAACTTGGCAATTTTTTTAATCCTTAGAAAGGTATTAGATAACAGTTGTTCTTAGAACTGCATGCAAAGTAAAGCTCTGTTGCATTTTCCTGAAGACAGCTCATGTTGAAATTCATAAATAATACAAAAATACTTAGAAAAATATGAGTCACTTTGCAATATGCAACAGGGGCAGATGAAAAGTGACTGCTTCCCGCTGTTTCCACAAGTAGAGTTTCAGGTTCTGTAGTAAACCTAATCATGCTTGCAGTCAGATGAATAAGCAATTGGATTTCATTCAGGTGTTTGTTTCAGTTTCTGATGGATTTGCTGAGAATGCGTGCATGGACTCCTCATGTGTTGGTTTTTTTTATGTGGATAGGGAGCAACTTCTCAACTGAAGAATATTTGCATACTGATATTCACGCAAGGAAATTACAGCAGGATATCTTTGTGCTCATCCAACACCTGGCTCATTCTTAACATTAGCAGTATTCGAGGACCTCTGAAGCCAGTAGAGATACTGCAGTCCCTTCCATAGCTTTTTGTGCTTTAACTCACACACGCTTACATGTATATATTTCTGTAAACATGCATGTACTTATATGATTAAAAATGTTAAAGTATGAAGTGTTAAGCTATAGAATTTTTGGGAATACATTCAAATGCAAAAAGAAAAAGAAGGACAACTTCAGTAAACCTGTGAATATCACTCAAAAATTGTCCTAATTGTGTGAGCAAATTATTGCAGTCAGGTCTTTAAGAATTATTCTGTGGTAAACCTTTCATTATTCAGTGCAATGGGGGACACTCTAGGAAGAGGCAATGAGTGCAGATACTGGAAGTTGCTGGGTGCATGTACTTATCTATGACCAGCCAGATATGCTTTTTGGAATTTCATTGTTAGAGCTTCTAGATTAAAGTTGATCCTAAAACAGTAATACAGATAAACCCTGCTAGACTAAGCTGGCTATCCATGGATCCAGCTCACATTCTCCTTCATTACTGCATAGTTATAATTGGTATAAGATGCATTAATACACCATTGGTTATTGTTTTATTATCTAATAACTTTAGAAAAGGACTCTGGAATCAAATTGTGGTGATAGTAGTAGGAACTGAAGCTGTAGTTTTGAGCTAAAACCTTACTCTAAGTGTTGTAAGCGCCATGGCAGAGTACTGATAACTCCTTTCCGTGATGCTTGTTGATTTTGTAGAATCACAGTTATTTGTGCATCTCGTTAGAAGGTGCTGGTGGTCTCTTTAATAGGTTAGTGTGTTAACAGCTGATGTCTAATTAATTCTACCATCTTAATTGGATCTTTTAGATGCTCAGCCAACTGGTCAGGCACACAGTGTGAGAGGCCAGCTCCCAAAAGCAGCAAGTCTGACAATATCAGTACAAGTAAGTACTTCAAATAACAGCTACCACCCCTCCCGTTTTGGTCAGTTGAGAAAATTTAACCTGATGATGACTTAGAATAAAACTTTGTGAAATATGTACTGGTTATCTGTATGAAATGTAAGAGGGGGAAAATCGAGGAATTTTTTTCAGTGTTTTGATTGGCATTCGGTGTTCGATGAGATGGTTTGGATCCATGCCATGCACTACATGCTCACTGCTTCAAGGCTAGCCTGCACTCTTCTTAAAGTGTATCAAGTGACAAGTACTCGGTGGTATCACTGCTGTGCAGGGAACTAGTACAAGACCTCTGACCATCTGAGCCCCACTGAAGGCATCAAAAATGGAGTTGTAAGCAGTTCATAACTTTTGCATTGGCTGTCTGCAGAGCTTTGAATTTTACCTACTGTGAAAATCATCCTGACAATAAGAATAGCTCCTGTCATATTTTTTTAAGCATACCTGTAAGCATAAAAGGATGGCGTTGCTGCAGCGTTGGCAGTTTAAACTGGACAAGGTTCCCTGCAGTGCACTGAGTATGCTGATGGTACCCTGCTGTATATCTCAGCCACATTTAACCCAAGAGGAGCGGGGGGAATGAATTACCCACTATTCGGGTCAGCTTGATCCTTAGATGAAATCTTCCTAGCAATCCAGACAAGTGACATAAAACTTACAAGCTGAGAACAGGCAAAAAACCTAGGTCAGTGTTTCGCATTGAGGGAATACCTGCTATGATTTAGGAAGCGGGTGTTCATCTTGTGCCTGCTGCTAGACCCCAGGCTGCACTGTGGTCCGCAGGCAGCTTGGGAGGCTGTTGTCTAGGCATTTTTTTTGTTATAAATTTACCAAATTTTTTCTTCCCTCATTCAGTTTCCTTCATCCATTTCTTTTCACAAATGTTATCTTAAAATAGCAATTGTTGTAATGTCCTTTACATGCTGAATCTTCCTAAGCTGAAGGGAATTAAGGACGCTTCAGGTTTTTGTTCAATACTGCTTGCTTTATTGTGAGCCTCTGAGAATCTGACTTTCAATAAGCTTTTAGGTAGAATTCAAGGACTCTTTTTTGCTGTTCTTTATTTAGACTGCATTTTATGTAGAGCAGAGGCTGCCAACAGCTTGCTTGGAATGAATCAGCTGATCTAACGGTGAAACAATGAGCTGTATTTTCATTTTCCAAATTAAGTATTTTAAAGAATATGATATTAAAAGAAATGCATTTCATTCCACATTGGTTTAGACTAAAGACTGTTGTCTGTAAGTGCAGACTAAAAGTGTTTGTTACATATATTTCCTTAGTGCTAGATACTTATATTAGAGCTAAAGAATTCTTCGAAGGGTGCCACTACTGACCTTATTTTTGCAGGTCTTATTTCAGTTATCTGCCAAAATAACATCCAGGTGATATTCTTCTCTGTTTCCTTCTCTCTTTTAACACTGCTGTCTGATCTGTGCACTATTTTTCTGCTACATTAAGCATTACTGTAGTTGTCTTGATTACTTAAATCAACATAACAAAATTATTGGCGCTTGAGTAGAATGCAGTAAAAGACTGGAGTGTGCCAGCCATCCAGAAATGAATATTGCTTATTACTCTTCACGTTTCCCACAAATAAAAGCAAGACATTGATATAAATGATAACAGTAGAATTACTCACAGAATTACATAATAGCATGGGTTGGAAGGGACCTTAAATTCATCCAGTTCCAACCCCCTGCTGTGGGCAGGCTTGCCACCCACCGAATCAGGTCTTCAATCAGATCCATACTTACTGAATATTTTAAATTAACAGTTGCGTGACTTAAATATAATACTGAGGATGATGGAGGGGTAGTTGGAGTCAGTGACTGTAGTTCTTAAGTCCAAAATGCTCAGAAATTCCATACACCTTCACATGTAATCTCTGCAAAGGAGGGGCAGGGTTTAGAAGATGTATGTGTGATGACAAAAATACTCATATTGTTTACACCATCTGTGATGATATTTTTTCATGGAGCAACATTCAAATCTCATACTGATGAAGCTCAGCACATGAAATTTCATGTTTTTGGTGACAGAATTTATGCTTTTTTAAAATTAACTATGCTACAGCTGTTAAGAAACAATGGCTGTGAGGATTCAGAGATTTCCTTTTGCTATTTTAGGAAGCATTGCAATCATTGTTCCTCTTGTTTTACTGGTGACTTTGATCACTACTCTGGTAATTGGACTGTTTCTCTGCAAAAGAAAACGAAGGTGAGTAATTCTGTACTTATGTATGTATTATATGGAATAATAAGCTAAATCTCTTAAATTTATATTTAACTTTTTATATCAAATTTATATTTCAACTTTTTATATCAAAGGTCTGCAATTTTGAGCAATTTATTTGTTTATTTAAAATAGAACTGTTTCTGAATTCAGCGTTAGTTGCATTTTGGTTCTTATTGGAACAATTTCTGTTTCATATCTTCATATTCTGCATGCATTAAAGAAGAAGGTGTAAGTCTTGTCAAGTTTGCTTAATTCTGCCAAGGCTGTATAAGGATTAATAATTTTATCCAGAGACTTACTGAACTTCATAAGCAAAATTAATGTATTTATTTGGAGCCATGTAATTAAGAAATATTGTTAACGTCTATAAATACTTGCAAAGAGAGCGTGTGCAGAACTTCCAGTTTCTAATCATAGCTCACTCTGGTTTATTTACATTGATTTGCTCTTTCTGATTTTGTGTTAGTGAAGATGTAAACGATGTACCTACTGTAGAATCCTAAGCCTTGTCATCCTCAGTGAGATTCAGTATGTGAAGAAAGAAAAAAGAAAAAGAAATGTTTCTTCTATTTGAAAAGCCAGTATAACACACTCCTGGCCATACTGTTAGTAATGTTGACCCTGAGAGGCTTCATTGATGTCAGATGCTACTGTTACTACAGAACAAATTTAGCGATAGCCAAATCCTTAAAACTACTTGCCGAACTGTAAACTGCTTCAATGGAAAGAAATTAATCATCAGTAAAGAAATAGAGGGGAGCTCAATAAGAACTTTTTCTTTATATTTTAAAATGTAATATTTTTTAAAAATCTCTTCAAAGATTGTAAAGTATGAAAATAGGTTCAGATGTTCAACACTTGTACTCTACAGGTGGGTAGTGTTTTTTAGGAGATGTTTTTTCCATGCCATTTCTGAAAAAATACAGATCTATATTAGATTTCAGCTATTAACTGCATCTTTAGCATTAAAGCAAGAGGACCATTATCATATTGAGTGTGACTTCCCTATTATCACCTCCATTTCTTATATTTACTGATAACAAACTCAAGGTTAAAAATAAAACTCTATTACTAAACTTTGAAAAGTATTCCTCTTGAGCTCCAGCTTTCCAATAACTATGGTAGATGATACAAATTGGAACTATGAGAAGCCTTACATTTTTAATGCATCACAATGAAATCATTTGCTTGTCCGTAGATTATGACTGTCTGACTTAGAACAGCCAGTTTGAAATGAAATTGAAATGAATGAATGAGGAGATGACTCATATTTGCTCTATCTTGATTACTGCAGAGAACCTGCAATATATTTGCAAGGCTTTCCTTGGAAAGCGAGGGAAATCTGGAAATGGTGGGGGAAAGTCAGGGCTGTAAGGAATGTGTGAGTGCATTCATACCACTGCAACTAAAATGAGAAATACAGTAAAAAGCTCGTTCCAGCCCATGTGAGTTCTATGTGTATGCTCAGATTGCTACTTTGTTTGAAAAATGCATTTCTGCAGGAAATGCTTTTAATCCTATTGTTCTTAATATTTAAGATAAATAAAACTTGTACTATTTCAGGAGAAAACATCCAAGAAATAATTTCTAGCTTATTTCTTGTGATTCTGCATTACAGGACAAAAACTATAAGACGGCAGCCCATTATAAATGGAGGAATCAATGTTGAAATCGGCAATCCATCATATAACATGTATGAGGTTGGCCATGATCACAGTGAAGGTGGTCTTTTAGCCTCTGATTTTACTGTAAATGCAGAAAAGGTAATTTTTTCTTTTTCTAATAGCCAATATGCTACTTATTTTTTGTTTTGCGAGGTATTGGCTTTGAATGCAATTAATAGAAACAAAACAATGATAGTTAGATTTAGCTACACAATAAAGACAAGTTAGATTCAATTAGAAAAAAAATTCATGCGTATATTAACATTTGTTTTTCAGTCTGATGATTTCTAACGGACATTGTTTCCTAGTGCCAGCATTTTACCAAAATAGAGTTGGAACTAAGCTACAGAATGAGTTTTTTGTTGTGGAGTTAATACTGAATGGAAGTATATTATCACACAGTCTAGATTTTGAAGTGTGAAAGAGTGATTTAACTACTTATACATGAACTTTCGAAAGTGTAAAGAATTAAGAATCCTGGCTGGATAGATAGATTAAATGTTTACACAAAACTTGTAAGTATTACCATTTTTTTTTTGTAAAAGATGCTGTCATTTCTGCAGCACCACTCTTCAGTGACTGAACATCCTGAGTGATGTGACATGGGATGAACAGGGTAATGCTTTGATATCTTTCCTAGAGCTCTGTAATCAGACATACACCAAAGGGCAGCCATCGTTCTGTGGCATTTCTGACAAAGCAATAACCGGATTACTGTTAGCTCTAGGAATGTCATCGCTGAATCACATAGCCAGTGTGCAGAATACAAGAGGTAAGCTGAAAATGGAGTTACTCCCTGGAGGATGAGTAACTGAAGCAATGCTCTAATCCTTCATGGGAAAAAAAATAAATAAATAAGATTTTAAAATGCTGAATTCTCTTCTAGTACTGAATGCAACAATTTCTCAAGCTCAAGAATGCCTGTTATGAGATTATTTTTCTTTTTTTTTCCCTATGCATCACTCTTGAAATAATGGGTTTCAATCAGTACACTGTTTATTTAACAGTGATAAGTACACATGGAAAATGCTCTATTAGCACAGAAACTAAAATTTTCTGTTTATACAGGCCAGATACATAGGGGGAGGGCCCACTGCATTCAAGCTTACCCACACAGCTCCATCAATCTACCTAAACTCTGACTTGAAAGGACCACTATCAACAGGGGTGAGAAATGATGATTCAAATCCATTTCATTCCATCACAACCCCTTGTTAAAGAAAGTTTGTCTGTCATTTTAGAAGAGGCATTTTCTGTTTGTTTTTTTTTATTTTGTTTTTGAGTTTTAACAGCACGAATGGAAGTTAAATGTTTTCATTATGAAATAAGGGTTTCCTCTCTGCATATGAAATTAAATCTGTACCTATCATTTTAATATTGTCTAAAACTGCAAATGTGTCTTTACAAAGGCGTGCAAAGCCAGTAAGCAATGCGATGACTTTTCATAGCATTATATAAGTTTAGCATAGCATTCACAGCTATATGCATATTGATATATTTTCAATTTATATGCAGTTACAGACTTTTAGTGAAGTTTATCAAGCTGAAAGAAGTTCCCAAGTAAACAGAAAAAAAGTTTTTTCATTTTAGAGGAATTTGATACACATTAAGTGAACAATTTCCTTTAATACTTGCACTGCGTTTTTGGATTGTTCAATGAATTTTTAACAAAAATCTGAAGGCAGTTACTTTTAAAACACCAAGACTGTGGCTACAGTTCATCAGAAATTCAATGTTTGCAAACATTAAGGTTTAAAATTCTAAAAAGGAACATCGATATTCATTTTCATGTGCCTTAGTAAATATGTTCATCTTTTGTGCCATTTGCATTGCATGACTGTAATACGTTCTCTAGTATTTGAAAATTTAACAATTTGTAAAGGGTGTGATGTTTCTGATGGGCCACAGAACCATTGATGAGCTAGAATAAATGCCTTTCTCCAGCATTAACAGTTTCTGCTAGGCAACTCATCCAGTTACATTCTGTACCTTACTGTACTTCATTAGGACCCACTCACAGAGTATATCATGAAACAGAGCCCACTATTATATCAGAAGTAACTCAGTGAGCACTATATAAATGCCAAGAGTCTTTGTACTGTTGTAGTCATCATCCTTAACAGTGATGATTAATGACATAAAAAGTCCCATGAATTGGCATAAACCTAAATTTCTTATGATAAGCATTATGAAAAATATAATTCAGTGGGAATAGACAAGTACAACTGAGAACTGGTTCTTATAACTTTCTACAGCAGATATCATATATTTGTGTTCCGTTAATACAGAAGAATAACTTGTTTTTCAAACCTTTTTTCTTCCTTTATTGTAAGAAAGAATAAAGCACCAGGCAGTCCCTTTGTCACCTGCAGTAGATGGAACAGGCAGCCTTTGGCTAACCCTAAGGAACAGCTGCTTTATCCACCCAGCCTAAAGAAAATCTTAACCCTGGGTTCAGAAAAAGTATTGATCCGTAGGGAGAAGATGAGTTTAGATTCTAAACTTTTTGTTCATTTGTTGCACAGCATGCATTCAGCTTATTGAATAATCTACCCACTTCTATTTTGAGTAAAAAAATATAATTTACCTTTTATTTTCTATCTTACTGTTCTTCCTCATACTCATAGTATTTATATAAGAAAAGCTCCATCATTTAATTATTTATGTTAGAGGAATATTTTGAACATAAACAACACTTTCCAATTATTAGAGGTAAAAAGCTGAACATCTAATAGGATAGCAAAGATCTTTTAGGAGATGAAAAAAGCACAAAGTATGAAGAAATTAATTGATACATTTATATTATAAATTTTGAACGGTGCTTTCTCCATAGCATTAGGGGTATGGGAGTGAGTTTCATCCATTTTGCGTATCCTTTTATACTGTCAAACGTAGGATATTTCTCATATACTCAAATGCTTTGCAGATTTAAAAATGGACTTGTCCTATAATGAAGTACCACTCATTTCAATAGATTTGTTATTACAGTCCAAGCTACCAAACTTGTTGAGAAAATGCTTCTCAATCTGTAAATACTATGATATGTTGATAGTTACGCTGGTTTATTTTTAAAGCAAGTTTAATTTACATTACAAAAGTATTGAATTTTTGGTCAAATCATGTTGTATATTTGGGCCACAGAATTCGAAAACATGGTCAGCTATTGATGGGATGCTGATGTCTTAGAACAGGTAATATATGGAAACTGTTGGTTGCAGTTTTCTACTGTTAAATTTGTCACATGGTCTCACAGTGCACCCTTCTCTATAAACTTCGTCATACCTATTCTGAAATCTTCCAGTGTAATAAGGTGGACAAGTGAACTTCAGAGACATTTTTCAAGGTTTTTTGTTTTTATTTTTGTCATTTCTGTTATGGTTTTAATATCATAAATTGCTGCATGTCATGCCATTGATTATTTTAATAGCATGTCTCATATCACGAATTTAATTTGAACTAAATAATTAACTCATTTTTTGCAGAAATCCAGGTATCTATTAAATATGTCCAATTATATTTTATGTGTACTTGTTCTAGCTTTAACCACACCATTTCCATTTCCATCAACGTTTATTTTGGTTTAATCTGTCTGATCTAATATATGCTTAATTTCTCTGCAGCCAACAAATTACTCCAATCCAGTATATGCAAAGTTATACATGGATGGACAAAACTGTCGAAACTCCTTAGCAAGCGTTGATGAAAGAAGAGAACTCCTTCCAAAGAAAATAGATATTGGGATAAGGGAGACTGTGGCATAATCTGCTGTTACCTTTTATACTCTGTATAAATGTATAAAATATAAGGATTACTTTTCTATGTACCAACAGTATTATAATTGTTTTGGCATCAGCATTACCTCTGTTTTTTTGTTCTGTTGATTGTTTTCTGAGTTTTTCTTTTGCTGATGACTTTTGACTGACCATTTGTAAGGTATTTTTATGATAAAGAAACTGCACTACAGTACAATTTACAACAATGCTGCTGAAATAACACACCTTTAAATTTGTTAAAATTGCAAACAACATATTTGTTTGTAGCGTGAAAATGAGCAATCTATTTTCTATGAACTTTTTTGGTTCTACTTAATCAATGAAGATGGTATTTGCACTTTTTCATTATGTAGTCTGGAAGCTGTAGTACAGTGTGTAATTTTGTTTATTTTAAATGGTGAAAGAATGATTGAATGGTCTACTCTCTTCTTTGTGCCCATTAGAATTTCTCTTCAGATCCTGATGAAGCTAGTTAACTTTTCACAAACCAACATAACTTGCTTTTAAATTAGCTTTAGGTTGTCAAGAAGTAAGCAAGACTATAGAAATGAAACATCTAATGATCTGCATGAACACAATGATTATGTTTCAGAAATTCAGTGACTGTACATGATATACTAAACATATATACCATGTAAACAAGCTTTGTATTTATTAAAACCTTATAGAACATAGTAACGATATATCTTGGAAGCTGAAACCTTACTTGCTGTGGGACAAAGCATATGAACTCCAACAGTCCTGTAGGACAGTAGCCACCCTAGAGCACAAGAGGGCATTGCCTACACATGCATTATATGTTTATTCACTTAATCTCATGCATTACTTATGGATTAATAATTCCCCAAACATGTACCAAGCAGTAGGGGGAAAAAGAAATAGACACGAAAGAACACCTTAAGCACACACACACACACACACACACACGCAGTCACAGCATTCGGTTTTGACCGTCACAAAAAGGTCACACTTGTTTAGAGGTACTAAGGAATCCAAAATACTGCAGTTTCTTTAAATGAAAATGAACTGTAATATTGATAAGATGAACCATAACCAAATGACACAGTAGTTAATCCTTACCTGAGTTTCAATAGCCTGGGTTCAGTACAGCAATCCAGCTATCTGAAGTAATTCTCAGTATCGGTTTCCAGCACTTGCTCTGACCTGGTTTGTTTTTTGTTGTTGCTAAGAAGAAAGATCTGATTCAACTTTTTTAATTTTCATGAAAATAAAGAACACAATGTCTTTCAGGTTTGAACTGAATCAAAGTATTTTATACATAACTGTAAAGGCACAAAAGACTGATTCACACATATACAGTGGAGGATTCTTCCTTCCTCTGCTAGACGTGACTGACTTTTAGTTATCATAATATATTAACCTAACAGATTAAATATGTTTGTGGTTGCTCTTTCTTCCCTTTGTACAAGCATTACAAAAATAACTGCTGTTTTATAAAAGATTTTTGTTGTACTATTGTGCATGCATACTACCTATTTCTAAACTTTGCCATATTGGGGCCTTTATAAAACTCCTGATTTATGTAATACTAGTGCAATTTTGCTTGAACAATGTTATGCATATCATAAACTTTTTCAGGTTCTTGTTTAAGTACATTTTTTTAGATGGAACAGTATTTTTCATTTTGGTTATAATAGTCATTTTGCCTATGTTTCTACAATGAAGTGTTAAATACTTTATAAAAAAAATTGTTGACTGACTTATTTAAATGAAAATCTACATACTTAATTCAGTGTGTGACTAGTTTTTAAATTTAGGATAAAAATGAAAACTGAAGGAAAACAAATTGGAGGGAAGGAACGTTGCTTTGTACAAATGGCAAAATTCTTTTTTTTAATGGTGATTTTTGCTTTTTATACAACTTCTACTTGAATGTTTTCACAGCTCTGCACATTTGGATAACTTAGGTGTGTGGCTGTATATTCTGTCAACAGAATTTTAAAGCTGTTTTGTTTTCTACAGAAGTGCTGAACAGTTTCATACCATAGAGCAAGGACTACACAGGTTCTACCTTTATACTGTTGAACCATCAGATAGGATCTGGCCCTCAATTTTAACATAACTCTAGTTTTTATGGGATATAAGCAGTTTTTCTTCTCAGAAATGTTTATTTTCTGGCAGAGATGACCTCATATGTTCAGTACTAAGGCAGAATTACATTTTAACCAGTGGGTGTGCAGGTAACGCGAGTTTGAAATCATAAACACACAAATCTGGTGAACTTTATTTGTGATGTCTCATGTCTTCTTTCAGTGGGACATTTGTGTTTACACTAGCTTAAATGTAAATTAATATTAAAAAATTAAATTTATTTATTTTCCTAGAAACATACAGTTGATGTCAGTGTAGTTATTAGATATTGGATGTTAGATCAGAATCTGATCTTTACCTTTCAGGCCAAAATTTTGGTGGAGATATTGTGTTCTATCACTGCCATGCCTTAAAGATCTTTCAACTGTAATAATCCTCAGTGGATTTTTTTGTTCTTTATTTTTTAACTTTGCCAAAGTTCGCCATAGAAGTGGTTTCTCACAATCCTTTAAGAGCCCCAAAATCCCCATGTTCTGTATCTACACAAACCACGTAAGGAGATGAAAGTTGGACGATTGAGAACCTGATCAATAATAACCTATACGTGCATCCTCGTAAGTTGAGTGAAATAATTTTGTGCCCAGAATTGTATAAACAGTTGCAAGGAATAACAAAAACTTTGAACTTTCTACATCTCGACAACCATTTTGCTGTTATTAGTGCCACAGATTTTTGTGTGTTTTTAGTTGGCATAAGCTTAGAAGAAAAGAAAAAGAAATTGGATAAATGTCCTTGTATCACTGATTAAAATGTCTGTCTCTTCAGGATATCATTGCAAGGCTTTTTTGTGGTTGCTTTCCTGAAGATACTAATGGCATTTCATGTGAAATGCTATTACGTTACTATTTCACTCAATTCGTAAGGTTACGATTATTTTTCCACAATACTGATAATTTTTCTTAGCAGTATGAAGTAGTTTATTGTTTCCATAAATATTAGGTACTAAAATTATTTGGAAAAGATGGACCTTCTGATAAATGTAACCCTGAAAAATACACTTTTTTTTTTTTTCTTACACTTAGGAAATGTCTAAGCAATGGTTCCTGGTTTCTGGGTGAATGATACTGCTCTTTACTTTCACTACACACATTTTTGTTGAACAGAAGAAAACCATATAAGTAATTTTGAAGGGTAACACGATTTGCTCCAGTACAAATTACATTCCCAGAAGATTTGCTGAAGGGAGAAGCTTTACAGAGAACACAAGAAAAAAAGAAAAAAGAAAAAGAAAAAAAAAAGCATTTGTGCCAAACATTTTGGAATTTTGTCTAATAGTTTGTTTTTTAATTTTTTATATATTTTTTTCTGCTGGGGAGTTTGCACATAACAGTGCAATTGAGTCTCTGCATAGCGCTAGAAGCTCTCATTCTTCTATGTAAGAATTCACATAAACACAAAAGTATGACCAAAAAAATGTTCAAAACTACAAACTGAGTTGGATGATGCTTGTGCAACTTTGAATAGTCATTCTGTACAGTTAAGATAAAGTGAGAACAGCTTTGGGATTAGGAAATACATTCGAGAATATTTATTTTGATTTTTATTTTTGAATGTCTTTTATTTACTGAACAATCATGTTGGATATCTACATAAGGAAAACTGCAGTGCAATGCCTTTAAAATTTATTTCTGAGTTGATTAGCTATCAGTGAGATAATGGATAAGGTCCTAACATAACAATAATTAACTTATTTATATCAGGATGGCAGCGACCATAAATAGTGAGGTCACATGGAGTAAAAATTGGTTTAAATACATTTCAGAAAATCTGTTTCACATAGAAGTGCATAATAGAGCAGAATAAAATTGAGTTCCTTCTCATACATACTCCTTTTTGGAGGGTAAGAAAATAATTTAAGAAGGAAATCATGTTGATAATAAAAAGTCCTCTGGGTAACCAGCTTTAAAAATAGAGACATTTTTCATGCGAAAAAAAAGCAAACAAAAGGTGAAGCTCATCTCTGTAGCCCTGGGCACCTCTGCAAAGATATTGAGGCACTTGGAATTTTTCAAGTCTTAGAGAGATGGATTGAGGGACAGAAGTATAGCGGGCAGAGGGAATGATAATTTATCATCTCAATTCTCTAATTTATCATGCTTACCATCTCCACGTGTGTGAAATACAGATCTAATGAAAATAAGGGTTTCTAATTTAGTGCCCATACTGTTAAATGACAAAAAGGAGCAAAGAGGCATAAAGCATCCTTTGGTTCCTTATGCCAGCTGCACGTCCCTCAGTACATGTTGTGACTTTGTGACCTCTGACAGCGGCCTTCAAAGTAATACATGAATAAAGGAAACTGTCTCCTGGCCTCTGGAGGATGCTGAATGAGCTCTACCTGGGAAAAAAGATTTTACGAATACTACTGCTACTAAAGCTAACAATGGTCTATTTTTTTGAAAGAAAAAAAAATCTGTCTTTAATCAAGATATGTGCCTATACCCAACGCAGATACGATGTATATAATATATATACATATCAGAATGGATGTGTCTTTACAGCAAAAACTCATTTTAACAGGTGAATAGAAAAGGAGGGTCTGTAACTCCCACAGGAAACTCATGGGCTATATTTATTAAGCATCGCTGTTAAGCTCCTTTCTTTAAGTTACTTCACATCAAGTGAATGGTCAGTGTAGAGGGGAAAAGGATACAAGTTGTCACTGAATTTTTTCAAAGCTGAAATAAGCAAATCTGAATGTAACAATAGTGGGCACTGCAGAAGTCTTCAGCAAATAGTTGCGTAGCCTTGATTCTCGTTTCATGTTTGTAGTGTTCCAGCAGCATTCTTGTGCCATGTAAGTATGTGTTTAGTATAGGTGATTAACATAAGACAATTATATAATTGGTTTGTATTTCTGGTGATACTACTGAAGATCTGCTCAGCAGGTCAGCGTTCAGCTGCTGGAATAAGTTAGGATTGTGCTTGAGCCTCAGAGATGGATTTCTGCCTGTATTCAGAGCCAAATGAGTGGATGACTGAACCTGGTGCCAGACATATCCACGTGTGCGCTGCACACTGAGCTTTGCAGTCAGTCTGCATAGCGTTCCTCAGTCCAAATGCCAGGAGGCAGTGCTAAGATACGAAGTTTTAACTTATTTAACTGTTGGAAGAGTTGGTATCACCTATACGGCTAATGTGATATCCCTAGCTAGGAATGGTGAAGTCCAGCTTCACTGGGAAGTTAGTAGTTAGTAGTAAGCCCCTGAGTAGCATACTGTTGCTGGGCATCGGTGCAATCACATCTGATAGGAAAATCAGAGCAAAGATATGGGCTCTCCCCATGTTTTGCTGGAGCAAGTCTCTGCAGTGGCTTTCTGCCTGTATTTCTGAGGACTTCCTGATAAACTAATGATGATTTTCACCGTGTTACCACAGTGGTCAGCGTTGCATTGTGTCTGACAACAGCATGCTGATAGCTCAGGTAAGATATCATCTTGTTTTGGCAAGTGGCTTGACTTTGGTGGCACATTGTTGTCTGGGTGTATATGCTTTCAGGTGACTCACGTGAGCCCTGAATTTCAAGCAGAAGAACCTTGTGTTGGCAAGTAAAACCAGAGTAAATAAACCTTTGCTGTTTTGGAATTAATAATGCCACTGTGAGCTTAACATAGCAAAAAAACCTGAGATTTTTATTTTAGTTTTACTGATCCTGAATCCAAGCTCTTAAGAGCTTTGGTGTTCGTTGTATAGCTGATGTTCTTGTCCACCACTCTCTGCAGTATAGTTAACCTAGTATGAGGTGCTTGGCATTGCCAATCAGAAATTCTGCATGCTTGGTGAAATTTGATATGTAAATATTTTGGAAATCTGGAACTTCGAACTTACGAAAGCAAAAGTATAGTTCTTAATTTGGTCTTCCAGCTGTTCACAACTAGTTTTCTGTATCATAAGGAAAGGAAAGCAATGTAAGTAATGCTAGAATAATGCTCCCAGGTAGTTGAAGGGGTCTCCCACCTTTTAAAACAGTGTCTCAGAAAAGGTGTTCTGGGGGAAGAACAGACAGTGAGGTGGGAAGTCTCTCCTGTGCATTAGATTATGGTTACTCTTTTCCAGGTGTATCTGTGGATCCTAATATCTCTTATCTTCTCCTACCCCACCCCAAAAAAATAATAAGTCCATATACTTCCCTTTTAATGGTGCACACGCTTCTTAAAGAAAAAAAATAGAGATATAAATCTGATTTGCTGGTTTTGATAATAGGAGGAACATAGATTGCTATGTTAGTTTTAAGGTGCACAGTGCATCCTCCACTGATCAGAGCTTATTTGTTCAATTGGCATAAAGTGTGAAAGTATGCAATGCTACGCTGTTGTCCTTACTGCAGAGGTCACACTTTCAAATTTCATATATCAGGTAGCCATTGGACTTCTTTTTAGCAGCTAGGCTATGATCAGGCCACTCTGTGGAACAAGAGCCATGCTTCATGTGAGCCCTGTGGCTGGCACACAGCCCGTGCCCCCCAGGCTGGAGTTCCCATGCCCCTGCTCTTTCAGTGGCCTTTTGGCTGATTCAAGAGAACACATCCACTCTGCAGGGTTTTGTAGTTCAAGAGGCAGGCTGGAAATAGGTCTGTCATGAAATGACTGTGACCTTCTCAAGGTTTTGTCTGTGTGTGTGATTGGGTTCATACATTGTAATGCCCTGGTGTGTCCTACCCAACGCTTGTCAGAAGATGTTAAGGCTTTGTTAAAGATGTGCGATGATATTTAGGTACTCTATTCATTTTGAAGTTTCTAAAATCCTAATACTTCATTGCCTTGAACAATATTTTAATGCTAATTA
Organism: Tragopan temminckii; assembly: GCA_028571105.1. Classification (NCBI taxonomy): domain Eukaryota; kingdom Metazoa; phylum Chordata; class Aves; order Galliformes; family Phasianidae; genus Tragopan; species Tragopan temminckii. The sequence continues at coordinate 32,581 of JAOWBP010056355.1, forward strand.
GTCTACAATTATAGCTTTAATTCACCTTTTCAGTTTATTTTTTATACTGTAGAATCAAATATCTTTTTTCCCCCTATTCTTAATTGACATTTTAAAAATATAACATAATGGAATCATTAATTTGAGATTGCTATTATATATACTACTACTAAGTCACCATGTCCAACAATATTAGGCTGTCCCTTTTCTGCTAAAAATTAAAGCATTAATGTAGCTTTCAGTGATAGGTACTAAAACATCTTTATAAATATTTGAAAAGAAGCTGCTCAATGAACTGTGCAAGACAGGAGGCTGACCTCACACAACTAATTAATTACTGCAATCAGAGGATCTCCAGACAAAGTACCCTCTTTAGCAATTTGAAAGCTAATTAACATTCATGTCTTGCAAAAGTCACTTGACTTCCAATTATGATTAAATATGCAAGGTCACTGGGACATGGCAAGGCGAAGAGCTGAAAGTAATCTCCTAGTACTGTGGTGACAGTCAAAAGTAATGTCATGCACTGAAGGACTACAGAGGAAATGCAGATTATGCATTATCACATGCTGTGTGAGGGGCTGATGGGAAACCATCACAATTGCTGTTGGCCGCACTTCTGTAGATCAAACCTGTGATTTCTGAAACAGAAGCACACCCAACAGCTAAAGCTGTCCGTAGATCTAATCAATACGTTGTCTTCCCGGTTTTAAGAATATTGGTCAAACTGTTTGCCTGCTCTCATCATGCATCGATCAGCCTTAATATAAATTTAATAAGTGCTAAGGGATTGAAGAGGGTTTCTTGTCATTGAATTAATCACACCTGACTAAACCTAAACACAGTGCCTAACCAACATTACAACAAAATACTGCATTATTTTTAAGTGTTATGATCAATAGAGCAAAAAGTGTTTTTTGTTCTCTGTCCTACTATGACATTCATATATATATTAGCATCCTACTGCTAGAAGTACTTTTTAAAAAATGTGTAATTTATTTCAATATTTGTAAATAGAATGGTTCCAAATTGAGAACCTTAAAATATTTTTGCCTCATGTCTTATAAAACAGATTCTTTTTAAAATATATATATACCATTTAAAACTGAATATTTAACTGAAGGAATAAGATAATTTAGGTTAACAAGCACATTAGCACCAAATGAAATAACAAGCATTGACTATAATGACAAGATAATTAAAAAGCAGTGATTATATTGTCTGTTTAAAGAGCCATATCCAACAAATACAAAATGACAACCTGAGCATTGTCATAAAGTTCTGTATCACCTCCTATTTTTGTTGGCATCGTTATTATCAGAGCAGTTGTTAGAGCCTACCTCAGATGAAAATAACAAGGTCAGACACCCCACACTCATTGTCACTAGTATAGTTAATTGCTACCACATCATGTAGGGGAAAAAAAAAAACAATAACCTGCAAACTTCTGAACTCCATTTAGCTGCTGCAACGAGAGTGTTTATTTGTACAGCATGATGTAAAATATGTAAGTTCACCAAGGAGGACACTTCACACTGAAATGTGCTTGGTGACTCTCCAAAGGAGAGGGGGTAGGAAGCATTACCCTTCAGTATGACAAGTGCAGTGAATTAGCCCATCAGGAAAGGAGAGGGCTCTTGACCTAGTAATGCCACATTTGTGGCCCAGAGGAAGTGAAACAGTGTGCTTTTTAACTAACCAAAAACACCTACATAATCTTATAACAGCAAGTTTCAGGGAAAAAGATTGAATCCAGGACTAGCCTTTGGGAGGCATGCAAAAGATGGACACTTCATCTGCCAAGGCTGGATGTCTCCAAGGATGCAGCTTTAAAGGTGAGCAGAAAGTTGGAGATTCCAGGAAGCGTGCAGAGGGATACAAGCAAACTGGCTAAATACAAAGGAAGAAGGAATGTGCTAAAATTTGGGTTTTGTTCACTTGGAACAACATGGTCTATTTTAAATGTGGATATTGTAAAAATACTTCTGTTTAATTTTCCCTTAGCTGGCAGGAGCTTTGCAAGAGGTCAAGGTGCAAGGTAACAACCAGGCACTCCACATAGGAAGGTAAGGCAAAACTGTAAATCAGACAGGTAATATCTCTTACCCGTTGCCTTGGCTTCCCAGTGCATCCTTGAGAGGCTCCACAAGCTATACTTGTCAGTTTTGGGTGTCCTGTTTCAAACTGCTTCGACCACTAAAAGAAGAAAAACAGTCTAGCCAGTAAATCACACAATGTATTACATATAGCAGAGGAATTATTACAGAGAATTCTTTTAATTTTTGTTTTCAGCTATTTAGAGAGTATGAATGTTTATCCAAAGTTTGTCAGACTCGGTGACCAACGGCATCTTATTTTCTACATGATTTTCAATTATTCACATTTCATAGTACTCAAATGCATTTTTATTCCTTTAATGTTTTAATAGGCGTGTGTGTTTTGTTGATTTTTTTAAACAACCTACTCTATGAAATATTTCTATGGCAGGTTGAAAAAAAGTCAGGAAAATTAGCTGGATTTCTATGGATACAGTTAATACGAAATAGAGCTCTTTGTACTGGACTGTAGTCCTTCTTTGTACTTCCTATAATTGTAGAATTCAAATTAAAATTTAAAAACTTGTAATGTTTCTGCCAGATTTGAATGATAGAAAAGCAAAGTCATCCTCATTACAGATGACAGAGAACTGTAGACAGTACTGAGGGGAGGAAACTACTTAATTAAGGAGAACAAATGCAGAATCATAAGTGTTGATAGGACCTCAGTGTGTCATCAGCCCTCTGCATATCTCCAAACAGAATCAGATGTAGCTAAACCAGGCTCTATTGGCATTTCTCTCCCATTTTTGAAGTGTCAATGTTGTCCTTAAACAACCAGTTCTGGTATTTTCTGACCTTCTCTTGTCATACAGTTTCTATTGCTGATGTTTAAAGCTGATTTTCCTATCCATCATAGGCAAACCATACTTCTTTCTACAACTTTAAGAAAGTGAGGAGCAAAAATGAAGCTGATAAGATGACCTCACTCTGGTGTACACATCATCTCAGCTTTGTGCTACCACTTGTGATCGGGAAGCATACTGAAATGACATCTTTAGTCAGGCTGCAGGTGGCAAAATGAAGCACAAAGTGTTGTGTGGTCCTCCTTCACTGCAGCTCTGGACCATCACTGTTATGTGATAATGCTGATGGGTGATAAGCAGTTGCTCTCATTGCCATCTCCTTCTTACTTCAGAAGAGTAAATTATCAAATAATCACACAACTCTAAATTGTCCCTTCATTGCTTATAAGTCTTACTCTGCAAATGAAGACATGCACTGATCTCTTGCTGATGCTAGGCTCAAACTCTAAGAAACCTCTCCTGAAATCAAAGTGGAACTCTGAACAAATATCTTCATGTTTCAGCAGACCAAAGAATCAAAGTTATACCTATCTGTAAAAAGACAAGAGGCATTTTTTTCTGAAACCTCTGAATATCAGAGAATCATGAACATTGTCCTATGCTGATAGATCTAAGTTTATTACTGCTATACCAACACAGCAAGGCATAGTACTGCAAAGCAATCCTAATCGTTTCTCCAAAGAGACCTCTGAGCTTTGTTAGCTTTAAGGAATGTCTCTGCTGTCTCTGCCCTGCCTTATTTCACAAAGCAGGCTGAATCTTTTGAAGCATCGTCAGTAATGCAGATAATGAATCAGCAATGCCAATACTGCAACAAAACGACTAAATTAAAAAAAAAAAAAAAGAAAAAAAAAGAAAAAAAAAGATGAAATGCTAACTGTATAAAACTTAAGAGTAGCTTGAACAGTGCAGCTGAGGAAAGTGCACAGTTAAACTGTGGGACTGAAATGGGTAATTGATTTTAAAAAAATACCTATGGCTTTGCAAGGTTCTTAGTACAAAGAACAGCTGAAGGGGTCATTTAGTCTGAGGTCACTCGGTGAGGCAGGATGGAAAAGTACAAATGAGTGCTGAATCCATGGGATTAAAATAGAATCAGATGAGTGAAACTTGATAACGTTCAGGATAGTACATTTGTTTAGTTCTGAGGTTTTGTTTTCGATCAGTGAGGATGTTTACTACTCAGTCAAATTACCAAGGGTCATTGTTGCAGTCTCTCTCACTTGAGCTCTCTAAATAAAAACCAAATGACTTTCTAAATGGATAATGCTTTAATTCAGCAAAGATTTAATTTGAGTAGAGCTGTACAAAGGATCAGGGTAGAACTTCATCACTTTCAGGCCACAGGGGCTACGATCCTGTGGGTTTACAATGAGAGCAGCTTGTGAGTGGCTGAAAACTTCCTGCGAGATGCAACATTCACCACAAACTCCCCCTCTAAATGGTATTAATGGTCATTTTTGTGTTTTATTTCAATGTCAAGGATAAAATTACAGTGGTAAGCTGCAAGTCGCATATTTTACCCTTGTAATAGTCTACACTTAATTGGCACGACACTATTCAAGTGCCTTTTAAATGCAGAGCCTCAGGTACAGGTGTGATTAAGTTGTCTGCTGATACTCATAGCATCAGCAAGAAAGCAATGATGTTCTGCATTTGTAGTTCTTGAGATGAGAGAGTCCATTAACAGTTTAGCACTAATGACTGACTGCAAGATGTGAAAATGCAGACCTGCTGTCTGCAGAAAACCAATTGGGTGGTGTATGAGGGACACAGCCACTAAAGGAGGTAGATACCTAAGACCCATCTAGCTCCCATTATACTCTGATTCCAAATCTACAGCTTTCCCCTTCAGCTGTCACATACTCACCGCTACAATTAAGCCAAGAGATGAAAGAAAGGGAAATAATTGTCAAAGGTTGGACTGACATAGATGTACTTTGGTATAGATTTGCAGGTCGAGCAATCTGTAGTATTTACTGAGTGCACTGGGGTGGAAAGTCAACAAACACCCCAGGAGTCTGTTCCATCACCAAGCAGGGTGTGTGATATTTTGGAGTTAACTGAATGCTGTTAACCTTCAGGAAAAGAAATAGCATTTGTGTTATTCTTCCTATACAATGGAGAATGACTGAATTTTCCTGATTTAGGCCATAAGCTGGAAGAAAGATCTGTTTTTCAAATGGGCAGCAGCTTTCTTTGGGATGACAGTTCCAGTAGCTGGCATATCATAGCATTCCCAGGCCTTCTTTTCTTTGTTTATTTCTTTCTAATTTTTCTGTTTTGGTTTGGTGTTTTTTGTTTTGCTTTGTTTTTCCTCAGCTAAAATATGGATTTTTTTCATGCTAAAATATGGATTTCAAAGAGCAAAAAAGAAGGTAAGGGAAGTGAATGTGGGTACTCACAGGAATGCTGTGACCATATATTTCCTTCAGAGAGGGAAATGATATGGTTATATAAAGCACTAGGTCTGTTATTTGTAATTGCAGTGATTGCAAGCTTTTTTCTCCCTGATGGCTCTTGCATTCACTCTTGCTGCCACTTTATGCTGACCTTCTCTTGGGATCAGACACATCAGCTGTGAAGGACAGCTGTCTAGTCTAGTTTGCTTCCCTCATGGATGTATACAGAGATGTGTATTTGCTTCAAGGCAATGAGGGGACTATGAGAACCTTATAAAGTACAAGAATTCATGTAAATGGATATTTCTAGAGAATACATGGGGAAATAGAAGCTTATGGTAATAAAGACATCTCACATTTTAGTTTTCATTGCTACGAATTCATATCAATTGTATGTTTTTATTGTAGGTGCTCCCTGACCTAACTGACAGCAGACTTACAAAACAAATGCTCCGTTATCCTACGTTTTATCCTGTGATTTCCATCTTGAAGGCTTTTAATGATTCTCCACAACCATTCTGCATGCCAAGCTAGGGGGAAATCAGCAGTGATCACCACTGAGATGTACCCACTTTTTTTGTTTCTGCTCATGGTATTGACGAAGCCTCATATTCGTGTATGGAAATATGCATCTGTGAGTGTTTCTTCTGCCACTATGAGATCTGGTGGCACTTAATTTAGCAATATCTGGGGCTAAGGTGCTACAGAAACACACAGATGACTTTTAAAATCCAGGCACGTGAGCAGGAAGCAAAATTTCTAGTTTTCATAGCCTGGTTCCACGTAATTAAATTTCTAATAGGAAATGGATATGCACATAACTTGGTCTTTATGAGTACTCTGAATTCTGAGTTTGCCAAGAACTGAGCAATTATTATGATATAAGTAACATGTATTCAGTGTACATAACACAACTGTTTGTGATGCTTTTCTTAGACTACGGCAAAGAAAAATGCTACCCATAGGACTAAACAGCTTTGCTCATAAAACATTGCAAGTACGGAATTTTAATCTAATCTACTTAACTATTTTATCAACATGCTTTGGGATGATTAAATCAGTTTCTTTATGCTCCAGGATTTAAAATCCTGTCATTGGATGTTTCGCATGTGAGCTCAGGAGTTCACTGTTCAGTGTGGATGAGAATGTACAGCAGAAATTAAAGCTGCTCAAAATTCTATGTAGCAAATCTGCTTCTTAATGATAGATTTTTTTTAGGTTCACTGTGCAGTCAGGGCACATGAGATTTTATGGTTTTTTTTTCTGAATCGAGTTTACTGCTGCAAGTAGCAGTGTAGTTACCAGTAGAGAATAAATCTGTGATCTGAAACCCTTGTAAGAACACACAATATTGCTATTGAAAGTATTCAAGTGAAAGAAAAAAAAAGAAAAAGAAAAACGGTGCATTTTGAAGTAAAATACTGCTGCCCTGTGGTTTGCTGATACATACAAGCATGTTGTGTACTTGTACTTTTAGAAAAATATTAGTAATGTCGTGGTAATGAACAATGGTTGCATACTGCTGATGGGTAAGTATCTGGATGTGAAATGATAGTCATAGTATTTGTTCCACAAAAAGAGAGAAAAACTTTTTTATCATATTGTTGTGCGCCTTGGGACACCCCATGATTTAATGCTGCAAGTAACACTTTAGTCACTTGCTGCTCAATTCCAAAAGCTCGTTTGAGTATTGATGGAGATCCTTGGTGGTATGTACTGTAATTGGTATTCCCAAAGGGGAAAGCCTGGCAACATTCCACCTCCTCCCAAAGTAAAGGCTGATCTTGGTGAGGTGCACACCTATACTTGCACCAAAACTTAACAAAAAAAAACAATGTTGAGCTGATTCACATTAGCTTTAGTTTTCCATCTTCCCGATTCTAAATAGCTTTTGCTCATGAGACTATTCCATATGTTTGAAGTTTATTCAGAATAGCTTCACAAGTAAAACGTTCATCTAAAATGAATGCTTAGCTTCTACCAAGACTATGGTTGTAGCATGCATCTGCTGGAAGAAGAAAAAAATGTATTTCTTGGGTGATGGAATTTAATTAACTCGAGTTACATCATTTACTGCAGTATTCACGGATCCAAATTCAATTCTCTTTGACAAATCTTTTAAAAAATCCATTGTTACGAAAAGTAAAGAGCAGCTTCATTACTAAAACTCATTTCGAATTGCTGCTTTTCTCTACTACTTTTAAGCTCAGCACGGATTTGAAAGGAAGCTCTGCCTGGCTCCTGAGCCTGGAAAACTCAGACTGATAAATGAACCCAGCACAAAGTCTCTAGAAATGTGTCCATCTTGCTCTTTCATTCCTCCATATGTTTTTTAGCCTCTATTTGCTCTCTGGATCATATGTAATAAAAATACTTTTTACCTATTAACAATTCATAAGAGATAATTAGCTTTGTTGATGAGCCCTTGTATCCAACAACTTGCCTTACTTTTCCTGTCAGTCTTCTGACACCAGCAGGCAGCTTGCATTGTATTGCATTGTGTTATATGATATTATATTACATTTATTGCACTGTTGGCAGTCCTCTGCTGAGATTTTTAGTAGGAAGTCCCATCTATTCCATTTCCTACAGTGTTTACCATGTTGAAGTGCCTCAGAAATCTATTGTTGCTTACAAGAGAAAGAAAATACGTAACAAAAATTTTGCCATACTACTTTTCTCATCTGGATTGTTATCCATTCAAATATTCTATAAATGCAGGAATTCGTATCAATAATGTGAGCCATACTCACAAATCCTGGGATACCAGTGTCACAGTGTATAAGTACAGCTGGTGGCATTCTCATTGAGAGGGTTAATCATGCTTAATGAACCCAGTGAGATGGAAAGCAGAAATTCACTCACAGCCAGCTTTAGTTTTCCATAGTCCTAGTGAATTGTTCAGTAAAACTCTTTGCTGAGGAAGAAAGGCTGCAGGATGCTGTTGTTAATGACAGGGCGCTGTGAAAGGCATATAATGCTTCTCTTGTTTCTCTATTGTTCTTTTCTTGGCTATAAACATAATCTGTGGCAAGGCACTTTACTGTTACATGTGTAAACTGCATGCCTGTGACACTGTTGCTGAGGATGAGAGCTGAAAGTTATGAACAATGGAAGCTGATTGCACTAAGAATAAGTCTCAGTGCTCCCAAACTCCTTTATCAGTGCTCTGGCACAGCTTTTCTCTACCTAAAAACCAACAGGAGCATCTGTGAAAAGGAAGAGGAAAAAACAAACCATCCCAACAAAATGCATGCCCACTTCCAAACACTCTTCCTACCTCTTGGAGGCCCAGCAAATTACTTCACCGTGCACCATGCCTTCTCCCAGACACTGGGACCTTGCAGCCATGGGGCTGTGGTGGTTATTTATTATAATTTATTAGCCTGTGCTAATGGGACAGTCATCCAAATGCACCAACGGCTTCCCTGCCAGGTTGGGAGCAGCAATACTGCAGCGCTGAGGTGCACTTGCAGGAAGTATTTCCTGTGCCAAGCCAAAAGCCCCAGCCTGTGCTGTTTAATCAACTGAAAAAGCTGTTTATTGCTGTCTATACATGAATGTCTGAGCACCCTGCTTTAATTAACTGTGTCAGACTTGGCTGTCATTTGACACAGGTTTTATTGGAATAGATGCTAAATCCCATCTTTCATAACTGTGTCTTCAACACATCTGCACTGAGCGCTTTTATGTAATAATTAGTTTCCAAGAGCTGTCTTTTATTCACTGTGCGTTCACTCGAGAGTAGCCTCATCAAAGTCTACCGTGGCTTTCTTCTCTTCCCTGCCTCCCTCAGCACTGCAGGAAGCTCTGGCCCAGGTATCTCTGCTCCAGTCCTGAGGTGCAGACCCAGGAAGCATCTTTTTTGGAATTTAATTAATTTTCCTAAACATTGCCTGACTTCATGGAGCCTTCATGGCAGTGCTGTCCATGCCAACCGTGTGACCTTGCCCATTCTGGGGAGCCTTGCCCTGGCAGATCCATGCCTTCCTCTAGGCACTACCCCAGGTTCAGCACTCTCCCTGATATGTCCTAAGGACACAGACCACTCTGTGGCCCCAAAGAGCCTTTGCTCTGCACAGCCCGTAGCTGGGTTCCACCTTCCACCCACTGACTGAAGCGTTAACTCAGGCCTCCATCACTTCAGCTCTTGTTCTTTATTTTCCCTGCCTGTTAGCAGGGAAACATGCTCATAGTGTTTGTCAGGTAATGTCACCTGGCTGTTTACAAGTTAAGCAAAGTTGCCAATTTCCTCTTCATGACTCTTCATTAAATATTTAAGAGCACTTAGATACCAGCCCTGTGCTTTCCTGTACATGCACTAGATCACTCCCAAATGCATGCTGACTCCTGTGGTTCTCAGATACGTGTTGCTCACCCCACCACTGCCTGCTTTTGGAGATGAGGAATCTGAAGACAAAAAAAGGTATGTTATTTTTCATCCAAAAGTGCTGTAGACTCCAGGGGATTGTATTTAATGGGGAGGCTGAGTCAACGTGCACACCTATGAATGTCCTCTAGGACTGTCATTTAAGTGTGAACTGATGGTTTATGGAGTCAGGCTGCCTCAATATTACAGATCTCTAAATAGGAGA
>JAOWBP010056365.1:0-34414 GCA_028571105.1 Tragopan temminckii
TATGAGGAGGAGTGCTTTCCCAAAGACACTTGAGAGTTCAGGAAAAAATGTTTCGAGCTTTTGGAAAGCGTTTTGGAAAGTTCCCTGTTAATGTTGTCAGGGCAGACTCCGTGCGTGGCATTTCCAGTAGCTCAAAGGTAGGGAACAGACCCTTTTATTCCTCTGAAGACATTTGGAGGTGGTTGTTTGGGTCAGAAGTACACGTTGAACTTCACGAGCAGTGTTTTATCACCGTGACACTTCAAGGCTGAAGCATCCCCTATGGTTACGGGGTGATGATGAATTGCCTTAAAATTGTTTTCCAACCTTAATTTCCCCCTTTGATTGTAAATTAGCCTCACCACATCTGACGTTACTGCACTGAGCTCTGTTATACATGCATAAACCAGCGTGCTCTGAGTCTGTGCATTCACACAATTAGAACACCTTAACGCTCTGTGCGGTTCCAGAACGCATGAGGTCAGTGTGTGTGTGTTTACTTGTAGGAGCGTGTAAACTGTTCCTGCAAAATGGGTGCAAAATGCCAGGGGTAGTTGCACTCACAGCATGAGGAATCAGTGGTGGTGAACTGGCTGCGTAATTTAGGCAGTGCTAAAAGGTCTTTCTCCGATGTCTTTCAGTATTCTTAAACTGTTGCCCTTCAGTTCTTAAACTGTTCAGTATGCTTAAACTGTTGCCCTTTCCCCATCCCACAGCCGTGTGGTTCTGGGCAGTTGTGAGCTCTGCTCAGAACCATAGCTCAGGTTTGCAGCCTTCATTATTCTGTAAATCCTGTTGTGTGGACGTTTTGCCAATTTTAGTACGTAAACTCTAGTAACTTTCCTTGTGTTGAATGCACAGTAACAACATAAATCTTAAACAGAAGTGAATCCGGATCTAATTGTGTAGTGAAACAGGAACAGCTGGGGACTTCTGTTCAAGGTCATGTAAAAAAAAAAAAACAACAGAGGGCAGTACATCTGGAACTGAAATTTGGGTTTCTCCAGCTTAATCTGCTGCGAAAGGGGCGACATGAGGCTGGGATTATTTGCTGCGTGTTTACTGAAGCCTGACTGCCCTCTTATGTAGAACCGAACAAGTTGCAAGCGGCTGGTATCGGTGTGTGCCAGACTTCTGGGAAGCAGTTCGTGGTGCTGCTGCTGCACCTTCTGGTCTGCGCTGTCCTTAGGCATCTGCCCTTAGCTGTAATTGGACCTGATGTGTAGGAAGGCTGAGGAAGCACGCCAAGAATGTGAAGGTAGCATGTGCAATGCAAGCTTGGGTCTTGCTTGGTCTGCTCCTGCTGTAAGTCAGTCACCATCTGAGACACTGTGACCTTTCTGCAAACTGTAGACATAGGCTAAAGATTAAATTAGTATATACCAATGTGCAGATTAGAAGCCATCTTTTATTGGTGGTAGTTGTGCTTAGGCCCATTTTATTACTCAGTTATTGCCTACCACAGCAGAGAATCTGCATTCTGTTATGTAGTAAACAGGAATGCATATAGATCCTATTTTCTGTGTAGAATGTATTTTATTTATCTATTGTACACTGTATATTTATAAATGTAAATATAAATATGTATTCGTATGTGTAAGGTATGTCTGTTAACTTACTGGAGCTTATTTTGGGAGGTGTGCTGGAGAGAAGGGATGTTCTTTACTGCAGTGGGGAGGTGGGAAGTAGTAGAGACTGAAGAAGAAAGTGGCTGCTTTCATTCCCTTGGTTCAGTTTTCAGTTCACTGCTTCTTTCTACTTGTAGAAAAGAATAGCAGGTAGAATTGGACTTTGCCCAAATGGCTGTGGAGTAGTGGTTTGCTCTTCATGCTGGTGCTACTGAGGATTTTTAACAAGCAAGGTAGGTGGTGGGTGTGTAAACAGTGAGCAGCCTTTCTTTCCTTCGTACCAATGGCTGATTTTAAAGAGGGTTTGAAGATAAGACAGGGATTGGGCAGAATGTTTTGGTTAGTGTTCTCCTTTTTCATCACCTCCAATTTCTGGAGGTCTGCACTGGTATCTAGTGTTTTCATACCAAAATGGTATGTGTGTGGTATGTGAAAGAGTAGCCTGTGTGCAGCCGGTTTCCTTCAGAACTAGGTTATTCAACAGCTTCTAGGCATCCATCTCTCCTTAGAGAAGAATGGTGATCTGTGTTTTGCTTTTGAATCTTTTGTGACTCCTAGACTCCTACAGTCCCTGTCTTTCCTCCCCCTGTTTTTCTGCATTGGACTGTATATAGCTTGTAACACATTTCCTGGTGGTGAATGCTTGGGTCACTTCTTTTCACCATACAGAGCAGAGGACAAGTTGGCTTTCTCAAAATATCCATAATGTCCTGTGATACATCAAGTCGATATCAAGGTATTTGTGGAGAAGGCTGAGGAAGTGATGAAAAGTGTGCCGGAGGTGGTGCTCTCTAAAGTAAGAGGACATCAAGTAATGTCTGTAGCAAATAATAGGACTCTCTCCTGCGTCTTTGTTCTGGTCTCTTAAGTTTGTTCTGTAGCTGGAGTTGCACTCAGGTGGGATTTTCTGCAGCTGGGTTTACTTGTGACTCAGTCCAAGAGTAACTTTTTCCAGGTGGATTATTAATGTGTAGGGGAAATGCCTGTTCTCTTCTGGTAGGTGGGTATGGATCCTGGTGAGTCTTCCAGTTATGCTCGCAGAAAGGCTGGCGTTTCGGCTTTTTGACTGTTCTCTCTGCTTTCCTTCTATTACTTGGAGTGAATATAATAGTTGTTTTATTCCAGCCTTAGTCAGAAGCATTTAGGGCAATTTGACTACAGCTATGAAGGCAGCGGGTGCTTCCTAACCTAGCTGTGGTAGAGGCTGAGTCATGAGCTCAAAGAGAGAGGGTCTTTGGTTTTGCACTGATATTGTCTTCAGGTTATTCTCATTTAGAAAAAGAAAACAGTCTGATTAAACTTCAGAAATATTTTATAATATGTTTGGAGCCTACCTTACATAGAAAGAAGTTGAGAGGAAGTTGCTGTATGTCACAAACTCCATAGTGTTTGCTTGTTGCATGTAACTGTAATGAGGTTGCACAAAGGGTTTTTTTGTGAGGCATTCAGAAAATTCTTCATTTGTGTGTCGAGAGCTATATACTGAGTCAGTTTTGCTATTGCCACACTCTTACTTCAGCAGAGGCAAGAGTCAGCTTGGAATTTGGCATTGTTGCAGCTTCCTACAGGAAACAGTGAAAATATAGCTTGCTGCTGGACAGCAGCAGCGGAGAGAATGGAAGTGGAGCTGTTGGTTAGGCTTGAAACTTTGCCAGGAGGATGCGTGACTTCTGCTCTTCCCTTGTCTATCTGTCTGTGCCTTCCCGTGTTTCAGACCTCGATACTGCAGTGACTTGATAGTTCTAGTTCATCATAGTTGTTTTTAACAGCAATGATTTCAGTGTTAATGTCCTGCATGATCTGCGTGCTCTTTATCTAGTGCCCAAGTATGATTTTAGGGTATTTCTTTTACAGACTGTTCTTTATTTTTTTAAAAAAAAGCTTCTGCTCCTTTCTGCTTGTTGCCAGCAGAGGCAGGGTTTGCTTGTTCCTAGCTACAGAAAAGCTATAACCAGAGGCAGAGACTTCTCACCTGACAGTGTCTATTACATTTACCCATATCTGGCAACCGTCAAGACACTGCAGTTTGTGCTTTTGGAGCTGTGTGTGAGAATGCTGTCTCTTTGCTCCTCGTTACTTTCATGTAGTTATCACGGCACTACTGGTTTTACCTACTACTAAAAATTCAGCAAGGTTAAGGTAAATCTGAGCCTAGTTCTGCAGGCAGACCTGCAGTTCTGACAGGTTCTTCAGAGCTGGTGTGCTCACAACAAATAGAATTTAAAGGAAGTTCTGATATTCTGGAGTATAATGGCCCAACCGATAATGCATTTATTCCAGCCTTGGCAATTCCATGTAGCTTTGGTGACCCAGGCACAACTCAGAGGAGATGCCTCAGGGAAGGAAAAGAATCCCACCTGGGGACCTTCCAGGTAGCTTAAAGAAAGAAACATGCACATTGCAGTTTCAACTCGTCAGATGATTTATTTTTTTTCTCCCCAGCAAGATGAATAAACTCTTCCTGAATTAATCTGGGTGACACTTCCTCCTTTTGTTTCCCCTAGAACTTTGAGCTTCTGATCTGGAATAGAGCTCAATCTGCTAAGTAATGTTCTTTGTGCTACAGTTTTTAATCCGTGGTACTACTTGTGTCGTGGTGGAACTGTGGCACCAGGAATCAAAGGTGAAAGGGATCAGAGAGGTGCAGCCTGTATTGTGAGAGTGAATGCATGCGTGTTAGAAATGAATATCAGTTTACAAGAGGACAAAGACATTGAATGATATTAGTCAGGGAACTCTTAATTCTTGTTAAAGCTTTGCTGTTTTCTTTATGTGATGACAGGAAGGCAGTTCCTTGAGCTGTATCTGAAGTGGCTGAAGATTGAAATAAGTGTTTAGTGAAGTGTAAGCTTAGCAAAATGCTGACTGAAAGCAGTGCCCATTGACTATTTTAGAGGGCCTCTTGTTGGTGGAGAAGAGTACAGTTAACCTTTAGATCTTAAAAATAGTGTGTGGAAGTGGGTGAAGAATAGTCTTAAGGAAGTGCTAGCGTGAAAAGGGAACTGTATCTTGTTGTAATAAGGGTTTTAACAGTGGCTTGCCAAAGGAATGGAGAAACCAAGTTGAAACTTTAGGTCAGTAACCGTGCTGTAGTCCAATAAAAAGGGGAAGGAAAAAAGCTCAACTCTATAATTGCCAGATCAGCGAAGAACAGAACACTTGAACTGGCTGCGGATGTAACAAAAAGTCATTATCTGGTTGTGTTGCAGTGTGGATGATCTATGACTCAGCTGTGATTACAGTAGTTTCAAACACTCCTTTTTATTTAAAGTCATCGTACTGAACTTTCAAAATTACTTAATTTTTAAATTACTACAGGAGGGGTAATAATGTGAAAGTTTGACTCAGGGAATGTTCTGGCTTTTGAGAACAAGAAAATAGTTGACTGACTGTGATTAGCAGGGTATCGAGAACATCTTTTCACTGAATTCCAGGGGCTTCAGCCTTCTTGCCAACATAAATATGGGTGTCTCTCTAATAGCAGAATTACATCAGATTAGCTTGTGTTTTTGAAAGTTTATGGTATGAAATACACAGTCCACTTTAATACCTCACTGTTTTAAGAAAACAGGGAGTTAAATGTTGAACTGGGCGCTCCTTTTTCCTCTGGGTGTTTTGAAGAGAACAGTAGCCTCCTCTTACTAAAAAAAAAAAAAAAAAACAACAAACTTCTCTCATGTTTGTAACTCTGACACGCAGTGTTCTAGAAGCTGAGCCGTGCTCACTGACAACACGCTCCAGATGGTTGTGCAGGCCTGAACAGGGGCTGTAGGTATTTCAGTGGTGGTCTCCAGCACTCCTGAAGTTCCTGTTACTTGAAGTGTGGCCTGGCAAGCAATTGGCTTGCACTCACTGCCAGGTGGGGAGAGTATTCCTCTCTCTGTAGGGGAGCATCCAGTTAGCACCAAATGCTCTGGTCTTTTGTCTTTCTTGAGTTCTGCAAGGAAGTGAACTGCTCTGCTGATGGGAACAGGCACCTTACTGCTCCGCTAAACGCAGACTATGCCAGGTAGAGGGTAGATATTCAGGCATACGATGCTACCTGTGTCCTCTGAAATTGACATGAAAAAATTTTCTAATGTCATCTTTGATCTCTGATGTGATAATTAAATCAACTCAGCATGTTCTGGCAAATTTTAATTGCCTTCTGGTACAGCCTCATGCAGTTGAAAATACTTGGTCTTGAAAGAAACCCTTCTAAACGTAACGTCAGTGGCTTTTCTCAGCTGATACCTCGTTGTTATTTCACTTGGTTCTGTCTTTATTCCTTCAAGTGGACCCCAAATCTATTTCCAGAATGCATAAAGGAGGCTTTTGTGTTGCACTCAAGTCCTCAGAGAACATGAATGATTTCAGTGAAATGACAAAGGACCAAAGGCATGAAAACTTGCAAAATCCTGTGCATGTCTGTGTACATGCATAGTAAAGTGTATGTCCTGTGAGGAAAAGTTGTTGTCACACAGGTTTTAGCACTTCGAGCTAAGTGTTCCTGGACTTAATTTTCTTTTTTTATGTTCACTTTAAGGTTACACGATGGAATTCACGTTTTCTCAAGAAGAGTTGCATATCTTAGATCAATACCGTTGAAGATACCTTCTGATTGCAACACCCCAAGCACAGTCCTGTAACGAATTTGCTGGAAGAACGCATACAATGGATCTCAAAGAAAGCTGCCCAAGTGTTAGCATTCCCAGCTCTGATGAACATAGAGAGAAGAAAAAAAGGTTTACTGTAAGTATATGAGTATAAGCATTGTAGGCAAATGTGTAGGATATTACTTCTTGGAAGTGTTACTTGTTTTCAATAGTGAGCTTGTTTCTATTTTGAACAGGTTTACAGAAATCTGTTCACTTGCTCTTGTGAGTACTGGCCATAGTCCAGTGTGAGAAGCTGTGAATGTTTTACAGTGCTTAACTACTTTCTGCAAAAACAATTTGACTTTGCAAATTTCTGATACTCCCCCTCCACCCACCCCCAAATAGCAATGTTTTCTCTTATAAAATATGGAAGTTTTCAAATGTGAGTACAACGTTTTAGTGCCAAATAAATTAAAATTTGGCGTTCTGCGTGATTTCATTTTGATGAAAATGTTCGTTTTGTAAAGGAATAAAATATGTTTATTAAATTGCCATTTTTTGTAGGTATCACATTTTGGTATTTTGTGTGTAAAAGAAAAAAATCATAAACCATCACATTTTTGAAAGACCATTTCTCAGTCTTCCTTCCTGTTTTCCGATTGTAATGCTTATGAGTTTTTTCCTATCCTGTTCCCATTTCTATTCCTTGTCGTTCCCCTCCCTTTCTTTTTTGGTCTCCCAGTTTGACCTTCTTTCTGGAAATAGTCTTCCCATTCTGTGGGGAGATTCTTGCAGACTGAAAAACAAAGTTTTGTGCACTTGTGTGTGTTTGTATACAAAGACAGCATAGTAATCCTTCATTTAAAAGGCTCAAACTGTTTCATTGCTCTTGTGCAAGTTCCTCTAAGCTTATTCTGTCTCTCTCTGAATTAGTCACTCTTCAGAAGTGGAGTGTAAATACACTTAGACTCAACTGCTGCCTGAAGAATATAACAAAACAAAGATTTTACTTAATTATTTGTCTTCCTTCCCCCCTACCCCCCCTTCCCCTTTTCCTCAGAGAAGAATGATATTCAGTCTTCAAGTATGTCAGAGTGTAATTTGAGGCATAAATGTGCTGGTAAAAGGAACAAGAGAACATTACTAATAGTTTGAATGTGTGTGAAACTCAAATGAGCAAATAAAAATAAAAGCTGAAACTTGAGCAAAACAAGTTTGTTTTATTGCCTCAGCACTGACAGTCCTGCTGTTAAAAAGTCTCAGTGTGGTACAGCTGTGGAACATGCTAATATTTAGATTTCCATGTCACTTTACCTAAATATCTTTGTGACAGCCTTAGCTACTCAAAGGTGCTTTATCTGGGCATGCCCTTTGGAAAGTACTACCAGCAATAGTAGGAAACATCAGAAATTGGGTGTAGGGAGGAGGAGGAAAAAAAGAAAAATCCAGTCCAGCTTGTGCTGTGTGGAGGTGTGCCTTGTCTTGGCATTTTCTGCTTTCTGCATCAAGGAATAATGAGCAGCATGACAAGGGCTACTTTCAGCAATCAAGCTTTTGACTATTGCCTCATGTGTTGTAGGATTTGATGACAGAAGTGAGGATCATGCTAAAGTTTGTGGTAGGAACACTGAATTCCAGAGCATGTCTGTCAGTGCTTTCACTTTGCCTCCTCTTTTGTAGCTGTGTTGTAATGACTGGAGCCTGTCAGTTCTGCTTTTGGACGGGAGCAAGAGGGGTGGGGGGAACACTTAGTTCTGAGCAACTTTGTGGTAGGTCATAGTTGACTGCTTCTCATGGCAATGTCTGTACAAATTCCCTAAGGAGGAAAAAAGCCTTAGGGTGAAAGAAAATGTTAAAATGACAAGGGCTAGGAAAGACTTTGAGTGACTACTTTGTGTAAACTTTACCACTTCATTGATTACAGTACATATCATTGCTGCTTCTGTTAAGAGACTATTCCAGAATCTTGCTGAATAGAGGAAAACGATCTGAATAGAGGTGGTAAATTGTAGTTCAAACCTTACTGTGGTTGGCTTCGTGTTGGCTCAGAAAGGATGCAAGTATGAGCATTGACTAGCTCTCGTACTTACTCTAACTGAAGAATTTTTAGGAACAGTCATGTCTCTGTAGAATCCTTATTCTGATAAATAAGTCAAACTTCTCAGTTTTGTCTTTGGAAATGAGCTCTTGGTTCTTCCTGAGCATCTGCACGACCTTTTAATTGAATGTTCAGTTTGTTTTTTTGATAAGTACTACCTGTATTTGATATGTTTATTACCTTTGGGGTGTGAAGTGGAGAAGGGAGCTAATAATTTCACATTTGCATTTTTTTTTTTTATGTTCAAGCCATGAAATTTTTCTGTTTTCACTTAATTTCTGGTAACCAGCCTCTTTGTATTTCCATTCTAGTTCACTGTCACGCCTTTTTTCCTGAAGATTCAACATTCACTTTGCTTTTTAAAAAGTGGCAAAATACTTATTTTAGGCCACGCATAGGCTATGTTAATTGCTATTCTGTCCTTACTTTATAGTGGCCTGCTTTCTTTTGCTTTTGTCCCTGGCTAAGGCTTAACTGTATTTCCTGACCTCTTCTGGTGTCTCTTCCAGCCATAACACAGACTTGCTAAGAAATCATAATTTTTCTGATCAAATCTGAGAAACTTTTCAGTTTTCAGTAACATGTAATAAGGTACAACTCCATGGAGACTGTGGACTTGCTTTTTTTTTTTTTTTTTTTTTTCCAACTATAGTTAGTTTACTTACTTCCCCAAAACTTGCTTTCTTGAAAGTGGAAGATGTATATCCTACCACTGTACATATTTTTAATTCATATTGAATATTCAGTCTAGCAGTGTAAGCTACCAAAACAGAATTGAAACCTTTTGATTTCAGTGGTTTCTTCCATGAGGAAATCACATTGAGAAATAGCTGGGTGTTGTCCAGTCTGGATCTGAGAAGACAGTTTGCAATGATGGTTGTGATGGTGATGTTTTCAGGAGTTTTGTTTAGTCTTGTGTTTTTTAATTTATTTTTTTTTTTTTAAAGTATTACTTATCCACAGATTACAGGGCGTGGATGGTTCTTTTCTATTTTCTAGGGTTTGTTTAAGACAAGTTTTACTTTAGGCTTAATTCAGTTTGAAAATGTTATTCTCTGAGCAATTCTAGATGGGTGGTGGGTTTTTTTGTTTTTTTTTTTTCTTTTTTCTTTCCTCTTGCCTTTCTAGAAGCAGTCAGGATAAGTGTAGCTGGTAGTGCTAGTAGAGCCCAAAGGCGTGAAAACATGGGTTAATTGTTGATGCAAAACAGAAGGGAAGGAGGCCAGTAGGGCATCAGCCCAGTTTTCTAGGTGAGGATTTAGCAGCCTGCTGCACTTGTTTCCTTGCTATGTCCCTCTTCTCCTTGAAGAAAAGATGGGTTCTTTCTGGAAACACAAGAAGATGGGGATGGAAGATGAACTGCTTGCTCAAGAGGGAAAGATCTTACTAAGAGATAGGAGATCCAGCTTTCAAGTAGGTTTATGAATCCAGGAATCCACAGTTTGCCTGGTTACTAGAGTCCTCTGATGTCATGGGGTTTGAATTTTGCGTCAGGTTCCAGCTACTCCTCCCTTGACCCCAGAACTGTATTACGTAACCTGAACTGCATTTCAACCGCAGCAACATTTTTTTTCACTTTGAAGAATTCATAGAATCAGAATGATTTCAGTTGAATTTAGAATTGTCCAGATTCCCAACCATCTGCAAGGATCCTGACTATAATATGCATTCAGGATATTGGGAGGAATTGTTCTCTTTATACCTGTCATCCATATGCATTTTCTCCCCAAGTTTCAATGAAGGCAATCTTCAGTGTTTGAGTGCTTTACTTCCTTGATATTTGATATTAGCTTTTTTTTCTTTCAGGCGCCAGGTAAGCAAAAGTCATTTCTGAAAACAGCCAGGCTTTCTTGATTGCTCTCCTAATCCTTTGCATTGATGATTGATGTTTGTGACTACTGTAAGAAATACATAGCTCAGCCAGTATGTTTACACAGTAAATTTAACAAGCTGGCCTTATTTTCACCCAAGGATTAAACGTGGGAGGTTTTCTGAAACTTTGCTGTTGACGTTAACTTGTATTTATGTTATTGTAGGTTTACAAAGTATTGGTCTCGGTTGGCAGAAGTGAGTGGTTTGTCTTCAGACGGTACGCGGAGTTCGATAAACTCTACAATACGGTAAGCAAAAGGCAGGTTATGGCGTTGTGCCAGGATAATACAGAGTAACACTTGTTTCCAGTGTTAAGGTTTCAGTTAATGCCCTCACTGAGGAGTTTGAGTCAACATTCAGTAACTGTAGGAGCCTGTTTGAAGAAAATGATGGTGGTTTTTTTTGTTTTACTTTAATTTGTTTGAATTTTAAACTCAAAATCGGTTCCTTTGCCAAGGATCATTATTTTGTGAGGGAAATTTCCAATTAACCAATTGTCAAAGCATGCAGAGTGTGTATCTGTATATGAAATTGGTTGGATGATCACAGCCAGAGGATTGTAGTTGATGCTTTATGTCCAGGTGAAGACCAGTGACAAACGTTGTCCTTTAGGGTCTGTCTTGGGACCAGTACTGTTCAGCATCTTTATCAATGACATAGACAGTGAAATCAAATGTACCCTCAGCAAATTTGCTGATTCAAGCTGAGTGGTGCAGTTGACACAATGGAAGGAAGAGGTGCCATCCAGAGAGACCAGGACAGGCTTCGAAAGTGTGCCTTTGAGAACCTTGTGAGATTCAACAAGGCCAAGTGTGAGGTGTGGCACTTGGGTCAGGGCAATCCCTTATACATAAATGGACTGGAAGAAGAACCCCTTTCAAGGAGTTGGGATCCTGGTGGATGAAAAGCTGGACTTGATCCAGCAGTGTGCAGCCTGGAAGGCCAACTGTTTCCTGGTTAGCAGAGCAAGGGAGGTGATTATCCTCCTCTACTCTGCCCTTGAGAGGCCCCATCTAGAGTACTACGTCCAGGCCTGAGTTTCCCAACACAAGAAAGATGCTGAGCTGTTGGATCAGGTCCAGAGGAGGGCCATTAAGATGATCAGAGGACTGTAGCACCTCTCTTATGAAGAAAGGTTGGGAACTGGGCTTATTCAGCTTGGAGAAGAGAAGGCTCTGAGGAGATCACATTGTGGCTTGAGGAAAGCTTATAGATGGGAGAGAAACAGAGTTTTTACACTGCCTGATAGAGACAGGACAAGAGAGAACAGTTTAAAACTAAAAGAGAGGAGTTAATTAGACTAGATAATTAGGAGGAAACTTTGTACTCAGAGGATGGTGAGGCACCGGAACAGTCTGCTCAGAGAAGCTGTGAATGCCCCATCCCTGGAGGCATTCAAGGCCAGGTTGGATAGGGCACTGGGCAGCCTGAGCTGGTGGGTGCCAGCCCTGCCCATAACAGGTAGGTTGGAACTAGATGATCTTGAATGTCCCTTCCAACACAATCCATTCTGTGATTCTATAATTATGATTTTGATGGTAAAAATCACAGCAAAAGTCTAAGCATGGTTTCATTTTATGTGTTATATTTCCAGCTAAAGAAGCAGTTTCCCACTATGAACCTGAAGATTCCAGCTAAAAGAATATTTGGAGATAATTTTGATCCCGGCAAGTTATTATCTTGTTTCTTGTTTTGTCAATGTCTTTGTTTGAGACTTGGTCTGTTGCAGCATACGGGAAGCTATCTTAGATGAGTATTACAGCAATCCTCAAACCAGTGACTAAACCAAAGGTTAGTCATACTTGAATAAAGAGCAGGAACTAGCGTGGGTAGGTATTCTTCCTTGTGATTTTGAACAAACTGTTGTTTAATGTCGTGATACCTCTTTTGTACTGAGTGCTACAGTTCTTCCCAGCCGTGTCATATTCAGGATTGTGAGAGATTCTAACTGTCAGACATAAAAACAAAATCCAAATCACAGGCTCTTCTAAACATGTGCCTGTTGAACTTTATATTTGCTTTGTGTGACTTCCTGTTAAAAATTTAAGCAGCAAAGGAATTTATCCTTGAAGACTTCTGAACTTCATAGCTAAATGTGTTTTCTTGCACAGTTTAGATGAAAACGGAATTTTTCTTGTTGTTGTTACATTTCTGAAAGCCTGTTTGATAAGACCACTATGTGATCCAATTAGGACTGATTGGTCCCAATAAAGCTCTCCCTGCCCACATCAAAATGTTAATGGAAAATCACTTTTAAAAGTGCAGTGAATCAGTGGAAGCAGCACCACGGGCAAATAAATACAAAGGCAAATGGACAGGCTAGGCCTTTGCTCTGTGTGTTTATACCCTTAATTCAGACCTTTTTACTGAGGGATTTTCCTGATGGTCATTGAGAACCTCCCTCTACTGGCTTGTTGATTTGATCAGTCTAAGTTTGTAGTGTTTCCTTCTCCTGTACTTGTTTAATGGTTTAATATTCTTTTTTGCTGAAGTACCAGTGGATCCAGATAGGCTGACCTTCTTGGCATGTGTTTGGTTTAAGAGTTCTTTCAGGCATTTTAATTTTTAGCAGTTACTGTTTATTATCTAAACCTTGACGTGAAGCTTCCTTTTCTTTTTTTTTAATTAAAATAATCACATACAATTATCCAGGTTTGCTTTCCTCTGTTGGCCTCTTCTGAAGAAGACCTCTTGTTTTATTTTGTCTTCTTTCATTTTCTCCTACCTTGGGACTTCAGAGCTGGCTGAAGACCTAGTAATATCGTGCTTTCTGGTCTTCTGTGCAGCCACGTGCACTATTGGATTTCTTGGTTTCAGATTTAGGAAACTGGATTTAAAATGGGGGGAAGGCGGTGGGTGGAGGGAAGACTAAGACTTCGTTGAAATTATGTATGTAAGACCCAATCCTCAGACTTATTTTAAATTGCCATCAAATATTCTGTAATCCTGGAAGCATGAGAAAATAGTTCTTAAGATTTTTCTTGCTGCAGGGCAGGGTGATGCTCATTTAAATAATTCTTGATCTTAATGCTAATTTACTAAAACTTTGATGCAGTGTTTCTGCTTTCTTCTGAAATAAGGTATATTCTACTGCTTTGGAAAGGTGTTTTAATTTTGTCGGTCTGTTCTTGCATGTGCAGTGTGGGCATTCAGCATTGTACTGGTGCACTGTAGTCATAAGCATAGTAGAGTGAAACTGAAAAATGCTTTTTCCAAGGTCTACTAAAAATACTATCATAACATATGTTATCATCTAAAGCCTCAATTCTCATTGTCATTTAGGTTATTTCAAAGTTAATCCAACTGTAACTTTAAAAACAGAGCTGAGGGAAATGATAGAAACCAGTCAGAATACAGAACAAAAAAATAATAGCATGTATTTGAGTAGATTTGAAGCAGATGTTTTTTTCTTCAGCAGTGTGGATAGGTTTCTAGCCTTAGAGTGACTGACTACATTCAGCATCAGAAGTAGCTGATGCTGGTGACTCACATAAAATCTTTATGCAAATTCACCCTCCTGTTTTGGGGGATTGTTTAACATCCTAATTCAGGTTTAGGTGTTATGTATTGTTCTTAATAATTAAAATTCTCAAAAATTCTCAAGTTTTTTTTCCCAATATTTTAAGTAACCTGCTCATGGCAGAAAATGTCATTAGAATACCTTAGAAGTGTGTACACGTTAATTTTTAGAAGAAAGACTTTTTGTGATTGATACAAGATTCTTCTGTAACGTGCTTTTTTTTCCTATTTCAAATCCCATGTGTAGCTTTCCATACTGCTTAAAAAAAATCATGAAGATTCTGAGGATTTATTTATTTAACATTAGGGATTATGTCCAATATGGAAAGAAAAGTATTTTACCTAATTATTTTTAGTGGTTACATCTGAGCGCTTGTTGTGCAACTTTCTCCTTTTCATTTGTTATGGAAATATGCTGTTTGGTGGGACTGTTCATGTAAAAACACGATTTGTGTGATAGTTTTGCCTGTGGCTTTTTTCCGAGAGAAATCAGGACCTGGGGGGCTGACCCATGCAAAGAAGGCTGCAGGAGTTAGCACACTGTGGTTGCACATCGCTCTTGAAGTGCTTTAAAATCCACCTGTCCTATCACACTTTAAAGTAGCATTACAGAGGAACCGGAATGTGTTCTCTCACCTCAACTGAATGTTCTCGTGATTTTCGTATGTTGAACCAATCCTGTTCTCACTTTGCTCTTTTTAACTGTTATCCATCAAAAGCCTCAAATATCTTCAACTTAAAAATGTCTCTTTTGTTAGCTGACTGATCATTCCTAATAAATGTTTTTTTTTCCAGATTTTATTAAACAGAGAAGAGCAGGACTGAATGAATTCATTCAAAACTTAGTTAGACAGCCAGAGCTATGCAACCAGTAAGTAGTTTCATTTCTGTTTTATAAGGGCTATGGCTATATTAAAAGTTGTGAGGTGTCAAATATAAAATTGTGAATTAAGTACTTTTGACTAGAAAATTTATTTTACCTATCAGTACTTCGAAGTGTAATAAATTATCTTTAATATGATCGTTCTTTCAAGAAAACACGGAGGCTGAGGAACAGTATAAAATGTTTTTATTTTCTCGGAACTGATCTAGAAGTAGTCTTGCAATTAACTGATAAATTTAAGGGGTGCAGGTTCTCATGTAAACTCTCCTCTAGGGCAGGTGTTTGTTCTGTTGATAGCTTTACTGTTTGAGAACTCTGTCACTTGCTACTGTGTCGCCCTTGTAGGAGTGACTCCCTGTGTCCTTTTCTGGTCTTGTTTAACATCTTCAGTGGTGATCTGGATGAAGGGATAGAGTTCATCCTCAGCAAGCTTGCTGATGATACACAACTGGGAGGAGTGGCCAACACACCACAGGGCTGTGGGGCTATCCGGGGAGATCTGGAGAGTTGGGCAGGAGGGAACCTGATAATGTTCAACAGGGGCAAGTCAGGGGCTGACCTTCTGGAAAGGAGCTCTGCGGGGAAGGACTTGGATGTCCTGGTGGACAGCAGGTTGGCCATGAGCCAGCACTGTGCCCTGGTGGTGGCCAAGAAGGCCAGTGGTATGCTGGGGAGCATTAAAAAGAGTGTGGTTAGCAGGTTAAGGGAGGTGATCCTCCCCCTCTACTCTGCTCTGGTGAGGCCTCACCTGGAGTGCTGTGTTCAGTTCTCTGCTCCCCAGTTCAAAAAAGACAGGGAGCTTCCAGAGAGTCCAGTGGAAAGCCACAAAGATGATGAGAGGCCTGGAGCATCCCTGTATGAGGAAAGGCTGAGAGAGCTGGGACTGTTGAGCTGGAGAAGAGGAGGCTGAGAGGGAGTCATCAATGCTTATAAATATCTAAAGGGTGGGAGTCAAGTGGATGGGACCAGGCTCTTTTCAGTGGCATGCGTTGACAGGACAAGGGGCAGTGGGTGCAAACTGGCACATGAGGGTCCATGCAAACGTGAGGAAAGAGGTGACAGAGCACTGGAACAGGCTGCTCAGAGGGACTGCGGAGTCTCCTCTGGAGATATTCATAACACATCTGGATGTGTTCCTGTGCAGTCTATTCTAAGGAACCTACTTTTAGCAGGGAGACTGTAGTAGATGATCCTCAGAGCTCCCTTCCAACCCCCATGATCCTGCAGTTTTTCTTAGAGCAGTTCATGTGTGTACTCCAGAACTTGTTTTAAGCATCTTAACCAAGTAGCTTGGTCACCTTCTCTTGGTGGGTTGGGACTTGCTTGAAACACATGAATAAGATTGCATGCTAAACCTTCTGTCAGAAGACCTGTATGTGTGATAATCTCCATCGGTGGGGCAGTGATGAAGTGGTGATAAATTACAAACAGCTCCTCTGCATTACAAGTTTGGAGGAGTGCACTTGTGTGAACTGATTTTGAGGGTAAACCTCAGTTTTCTTTCAGTTTCAATCTAGATCTAATCAATTTAAGATAAAGCCATGCAGCTTTCTACATTGCTTGAATTAGTGAATCAGTAATGTTCTATTTCTGACTTTAGCTCTGAGTTTCTTTACTACGTGTGCTTTGTTTAATTATCCTATCAGTACAACCCATGAAACTGTCCATTTCCCACAGGAAAAAAATACCAGAGCATATTGCTGCAGTTTGAAGTCTGCCGTCAGATTTTATTTTCCAACAAGCGAACTGTGTTATGTTGATTAAGTTGAAGAATGTACTTCCTTTCTTCTTTGAAAGAAAAAGAATGACATATATACAGTCATTGTGATAAGTGGACAAAACTTTGAAACAAAGGCTTTATGGCGAAATAGTTTTCCATTAAAGGAAGTACTGTGAGTTTTGTAGTCATAGCATTGATGTTCTTTGGGAAAGAATAGAAAACATTGCAGAATAACTAAGCATTGAAAGCTAATCTGTTTTGTTAAGTTATTGAAAAGATTCAGATCTTTTTTTAATTTAGCATAACTCTCTTGTCAGTATGTCCAAATACCAAATATTGTCCCAAACATTTTATACTAGTTCTCCAGAAATAAAGCCATGCTCCTGTGTGCATCGCAGATTACAAGAAGTCATGTTAATAATTACATAAACTGTTGCCTTTTCTCTGTGCCAATAAATATGAGCAGGAAAGAAATACCAAAGGTTGATGACTTTGAGTGTCTTGGCACGACCTGCTAGAAACTACTTAAGGAGTATACAGTGACTGAGTCTTTACAGGTAGCCCATATACACGTTTAAACTGTTTTGCTGTAATAATAAATTTGATATTAGGTAAAATAACTCACAGAAATTTATTAACGTACAAGAAGGTGTTAGGGGGCTGTATGTTCTTGGAGAAATGTAAAGAATGTAAAGATTTTCCACTAAATCTTTAAGCATTAAAACAGGTATTGAGATTTTATACTTTTTAAGTCCTGCTTGGGAAAACCGTTTCAGTAAAAGCTGAAGAGTGGTTCATGGTGGCTTCCCATTTCTGGAAGCGAAGACACTTGAATGTCTGAATTGTAAAACACAAATGTCAGATTCAATGTGTCTGTGATGGTATATCTACATTATTCTCTGAAACATGTAACACTGTGCTGTGTTTTGTTTTTCTTTCAGTGGACTTTGTTCTTGGGTCTTGTTTGTTAGATAGTGTATCAGAATCAAACCTTTCTGCTCAGTAATAAATCTGATGAAAACCTACAGTCCACTAGAGTGAATAGAGAGACCCTGTAGTGGCTGGTGAAGGGTTTTCCTGCAATCCCTGTCAGGTGGGATACTCGGCTGGGTGAATCTTGTCTTAGGTTGAATTGGAAATGACATGGGCCAGCTTTGAGCTGTGTTTGCTCAGCTAACCGTATTTGTTGGAGAACTTGCACTCGTGGGTAGAATGCAGAGCACGCAGAACAAACCAAATCTTGGAGGGGGTGGAGGTCTGATAATGCCTCTCCTTTGATGACTGCTGTCCTGGATAGGAGCTGGTAATTTGTTAGTTATGAGCACTATTTTGTTTAAGAAAGATAGCAGCATTTCACATTTTTTAAAAGGGTGTGTGGTTTAAATGTTAAACTGTAAAGACCAAGGAGTTTACTTTAAACATTTAGGTTCTGTCAATGCCAATTAATTTTACCACCTTGTTTCAAAGTTTGCAGCTTTTTGAGCTTGTTTATGTTTCTCCTCACTTTTTGTACGGCTTGCATGTGTTTATGTGGGAAGGCTAACACAGAAGTACTGCCACTGAGGAGACCGTATTTAGGGGGAGTTTGGGACCCCTTTGTGGATTTCAGAGATGATGCATGAACAGAATGTATCCAGTCCATCATAAAAGTCCAGGGAAAAACAGCTTACTGGTAAAAAAAAAATAGACAGTGTGCATTGAACATCCCACCTACGCTGTTTTCTTTATCCATTTAATTTGATATGTGAGGTTACTTTAGAGATAGTTTCAATGTATTTTAAAATCCTTCGAATTAATGCAACACCTGAGCTAATGGTCACAGTGGTGAAGAAATGGGTCCATTAAACTTTACTTTAATCACTACTTTTTTTAGCAGTCTTCCACAGCTTGTAAAATTACAGATGTGAATGTAACATTGATCAGTTGTGCCTCTGGCTGCTCTGTATTGCAGAAATTGCTGAATATCCAAAACTGTTCAGCAGCCTTTCCCTGCAAAGTGATATTTTTTTTTCTGCTCTGAATTCACTCATGGACAAAGTTACTATAGTAACTATTTGAGATGTATTGCAACATGCCCTGCTTAATCAGCCAGTTGTCCAAAATAATGAATGTGGGAAGGTAATTAAGGTCAGATTTTGGAACTCCATGTCTAGTGAAAAATGTTAACCATAACATTGTTTTCTTCATTTTATGATAACCAGAGGTTCTGAAACTTTAGTTGTTGTCTGTTAGGTCAATATTACTGTAAATTTCCAACCAGTTATTTTACTCTTCCTGGGACTAAGGATACAAAATATACCCTGAAATAGATCGCAATACGGAGTTCATGTAAGATTGGGAAAAGTAAGCTGAAATGGTTGTGAAATTGTGTGAACAGTCTCATTCCTGAAAGGCTAATGGTAACTGAAATTGGATTCCACCCATACAGAGTTTAGGAATACAGAACATAAGCAGTGGAGACTGTGAGCATTAAGTGGCGAATGACCTGAGTTAGGTTCCGTAACACTAACGTGAAACACATTATCTGGAGAAGTGTCAAAACTAACTCATCTCTCACTTCCGATCCTTGCTTTACAGAAGTGCAGAGGGTAAAAAAGACTGAAAATAGCAAAATAAGGGTATCTACTTCTAATATTAAAAACTACCCTATGTTGTTGCTCTAAAAGAGCAACTTCATGGTGTAAAGTGTGGGGTTGTTGTTGTTTTCTTGTACTGAATACCTCATGCAGAGTTTCCCAACTGCAGCTGTCCTGAGAGCTTTTGAAAAAACTCTGAAATCTAAGTGAAATTTCTTCCTGCATAAGCCATCTGCCTTTTAGTGAACTTGGAAGGCTCAAGTCATCTCTTCAAGTGGTGTATAGCTGTAAGTGAGACCCATTTAGGAATTAATTCTGCCTCACTTGCATGTCCCTGTGTACAGTGGGAATCTTACAGTCTCTCTTACCAGTTTCTGAAGGGTGGAAAGATTTCTTGTGTTGTCTTGTCATGCTCAGCTAGAGTGCACTGAGATTTCAAAACCATGATGCTTCACTTAAAAACAGATGGGGACAGGAACATCACTACCGCATACCTCTTGGGACATGTATTTCTTGATCTTTTGCTGTTTTTTTACTTTTGTTTTGGTGGTGGTGAAAGCAAATAGGTTTACTTATGGGTGCTGGCCAGTTAGAACTTACACTTTGGATAGGGCTTTTTCTTCAAATAATTACTTTTTAATGCAGTCCTACTGACCATTCCCTCGTGAAGTCTTCACATACGTATACTTCAACATTTAACATTCGTGCAAGTTGAAAAAATCTTATATATTGTATGTAACATACTCAGCTATTACATTTCTGTAAAAGCATTTATTGCATACAGTCCTTAATTACTGTAAGTGTAAAACTTTGTGATTAGTGACTCTGTTATGTCAAAGCCATTACTCTTTCTTTTTCTATGATTCAGGCTGAAAATCATGCAAGTTATTGGTTTCCTAATGTATTGAACTGTGCTTCTTTCTAGCCCAGATGTCAGAGCGTTTCTTCAGATGGATAACCCAAAACACCAGTCAGATCCATCTGAAGATGAAGATGAAAGGAGTAATCAGAAGGTAATAAAGCATAGATATAGAACAGTCTCCTAAATTTTAGCTACTTGACAGCAATATTAAGTATATTACTTACAGAAGATTACCAGTTGGTTTTGCAATAAATCTCTCCTGTGATCTTTTAAACAGAACTGTTCTGCTGCAGGCTGTAAGATGTTTTCCTGTCTAGTATAAACTGCAGAGAGAAGTAATCCTGATCATGAGCTTTGTTTTGCTTCTTCCCCACTTGCTGTGAGTAGAAGAGGCACAGATTGAGTTATAGTTTAGCTGTCAGTTTTTTCAGTCTCCTCAAACACTCTTGCTAAGGATGACTGGCAAGGAGCAGAGGCAATTGAATGATTTTTTTCTTTGTCTTTAAAAGAAAGAGAGATGCCATTAGGGGTTGGAAAGAGGTGAGCTTTAAGGTCCCTTCCAACACAAGCCATTCTGTGAAGTATAATTCTCTTGAAGGAAAAAAAATTGCAATCTCTCTTTAGGTCGCTCAGGAGCAAAGATGAATTTAATTTTAGCTCACATTTAGCACTGTGAGGTCTCAAGCCTCTTCTGTCAGAAAAGCCCCTACAGAAGTGCAGTTTAGATGGGTTGTCTGAAAGTTAATTTACAGTCTTCAGAAACAGTGCTGATTGAAAAAAGATTCTTCCTAGGAAGGCAGAAGTGCCATAATTAAGCTTATTTTCTCTGGTTTACTTCATGGCCTTAGGACTTCTCTTTTTATTCACTCCTCTTACAGAATATATGAATCGGCTATTTGAATCAGCTGTGGATAATACACAGCGCACTGTGTTTTCTCAATGTCTCACTTCCAAAGAATAATGCCAGTCCTTGCTTTCTTTTTTTTTTTTTTATCTTTTTAAGTACTTGACAGCATGGTGAGCATACAGCAGAATTTAATGTAGATAACAGGTTTCCTCCTCTTTCTTTGAAAGATACTTTAAATAATGTGAAAAACCTCCATAGAAAATTAACAGTGTATTACATTATAATAAATTTCAAGTTAAGCGGGGAACTCATGCTTAGTGGCTGAAATGATACACTGTAATAGGAAATTCATACTGTCATAGTTACTGTAAGTGATGAAGATGTGTGACCAGGAATAAGAATGATCTCCTTCCTACTCCCTCCAGTACTGAAACTTGCATGGTGATGTTTTTAAAATTGCTGAGTACTGTTGTGTGATTGGTTATTATTGGTGCAGTTGTCACATCTAGTGTTGATGTCAGGGCATGCTCTGTTTCTGTGGGCATGCTGATTTTGTGATGCCTGCTGGCCCATCTCCGGTAAAGTTGTCCTTGAAGTTTATTTTTGCTGATAAAGTCCAAAAGCATAGTGAGAGTACTAGTACTGCTTTTTTATTTGAAAACAAATTGGAGAAAGTTGCTTAGATGAAGGTGATTTTCTACTGTCTGCATAATTTAGTAATTTCATCATCAGTGTGTATTGATAAGATTTGTGCCTTTCATGGAATTGAGTTAGCCATTATTGTCAGGATAGGAAAGATTCCTAGTGGCTTTTCTTGGTAGAGGAAACTGTTTTTGTTTTTTAAGGCACCATATCCTTAATTAATTAGACTCTTGCATGAACAGTGGAGTTTTACAGTAATGTTATTGGAATAAAAGGTGAAAAGCATATGCAGAAGGGTCTAAGTTCTCCATGAGGAACATTGTTTGTTGACACAGTCTTAAATTTTTGTTCCTAATCTTGTCCTCTCCATTTAGACAAAATTATTTTATTACCTTTATCCTTCCATATGGTGTATATAGAAATGTTTTGTGAGAAGGTGTTGATGGTCAGATACTTGAAACTTATGAAGTTCACAGTCCCAGATATCTTTAAAGAGATATCAGAATATTTGATATCTTCAAAATCTATCAACAGGTGTAAAGATATAGCTTGAAGAAATTAGTATTTTGAAATTACTACTGGTTGAAGCATAAGAAAGGTTTATTTTATTGTATTCTGTTTGTTTCTTCCAACAGTTAAATTCTACCTCACCTAATATCAACTTGGGACCATCTGGAAATCCTCAGTAAGTTTTTCAATTAACTATAAACTGAAAAATTAGACTGCATATAGTTGCTGATAGTATGAGGAGTGGTTTGAATATGTGGCTTTATCTTTTCTCTGCCCAGAAGGAAGCAAGACATTTAATCCTGTGTTCAGTACATGAACTCTGTTAAGACATTTTCCTTTTCATCTTCAGGTTTTGTTAGTCTGCTGTCCTCTCGCATGAGGATTCTATGGCAAAAAACAAACAAACAAAAAACAAAACGCTCTCTCTTTCTGGAATGGTCCCACAGCAGTTAGGAATGTGAAACATTCTGAAAACACATTTGTTTTAATGCATGGCAAAGGAGCAGCTTAACTTGTTGATATTATATCACTGCAGTTACAACTTGCTTCTCTGGTGTTTACTTCTGCTAACTACTTTCTCAGTTCTGTCAGTGCTTTTTTCATCTGAGAGATGACACCTATTTTGATTTCTCTTTCCTCTCAGATTTTTTTCTGGGCTAACAGGAGGAAGTGCTTAACAGATTGCAGTGAGAAATGAAATTGTAAGAGTGCTTCCTTTGAGGGGCAATAAATGAAGAGGTGTGTGTCATAACTGTTGTTTCAGAGGTGGAAAAGATAATTGTTTTGCTGACAACAATACCCCTAAATTGTACTTAAGAAAAAGTGAGGTAATCAGTGGAAATTGCTGAAAGTAGTGGTGACTTGGCAAATGGAAAAACAGTGAGTTCATACAAATAACACACATAGAAGAGGAAGGTCTTGGGGCCTCCCTCCTGTCACTTTAAACTGGGGAAGCAGTGGATGGTAGGAAGGATGGGATGAGGAAAGAGAATGAATGATAAACTTCTTCCTTCTGTCATGTAAGCTTCAGAATTCGATTGGATGTCTGGAAATGGGAGATGAGCTTCGGGAAGAGTCATGGGGAAAAGAAGACTTAAAAATTAGAAGAATCTTGAGTCTCTGGAGGGGAAAAGAATAGTCTTGCTTATCCTCTACATCTTACACTTAAAATGAAAAAAATGAAATAAATTCAAATGCTGCAGCTCTCTCACTTTTTCTGGAGGAAAATGGAATTCCAAGATGAAGGGCAGCTTTGCAGAAGTCCAGTTGTTGATTAGAATGAAGAATTAAGAAAGGTGCTGACAGACTCTGCACATTGCAGTTGAAGGGCTACACTAGACTCCTGTACAGCTATGTAGTTGTAATTTTTACCCAAATGACCTGTCTCCTTCCTAAATATCTTTCAGTGCTAAGCCAACGGACTTTGATTTCCTGAAAGTTATTGGGAAAGGCAGCTTTGGCAAGGTGAGCTTTCTGATTGCTGTGACTTGCTGTGGTGCAAGGGTGCCAGCTGGTGTCTCATGCACGACACATAAACTCCTGCACTGGATTCCTGTTGCTGCTTCTCCATAGCCCTGCTGTTGTTATTTTCTGGTGTAGTACTTGTTGCCTGCCTTGGTTGCTTGTTGGGATTAAAAAAAAATCAGTGTTTCCCTTTCTTGCTAAGAGCAGTAAGGATCCTCTCTTGCCCCCAGAGAGGAAGGGAGGTACCTCTGTGCTTATGCAGCTGGAGTACAAACCCTACATTTTCCTTTGTTCTGCCTTCTCAAGCGCCTGGTGCTATGGAGCAGTGCAAACATCACCAAAACAACTCTGAGCAGCGCTGAAAAGTGACTAATATTGATATTTTCCAAAGAGATGCATTTAGCCTCTCACTATATCAATATATAGACAGACTGTGCCGAACTGTAAGATCACTCTATTAGTGATTGACTATATTAAAAACAAAGAGACTATTGTGAACACATAGTATTAATGCTTTTCAGTTGCTGAAATTAGCAAGTCATTAGTGGAATGTGAACTGCAACCATAACATTTCTTCATTTGTTTTGAATTTCACAGGTTCTTCTTGCAAAAAGGAAACTGGATGGGAAATATTATGCTGTCAAAGTGCTGCAGAAAAAAATTGTTCTTAACAGGAAAGAGGTACAAAGAAATGCACTTTCTCCACACGCTTTTTTCCCTTAATTACAAAATTGTGTCTGTTTACTTACTGATGCTTTACTTCCTTACAGCAAAAACATATCATGGCTGAACGTAATGTGCTTCTGAAAAATGTGAAACATCCATTTTTAGTTGGATTACATTACTCATTCCAAACAACAGAAAAGCTTTACTTCGTCCTGGATTTTGTTAATGGAGGAGAGGTATGTGGGGATTCTATTTGGATCTGTGTCTGTTTATTCTGCAGTTCTGTTATTCTGTGGGAGGAACAGAATGATCCTTTACAATGGACTGTGATCAGTCTTCTCCCAAGTTTTGCAAATCCTGTTACTTAATCTCCAGTGATGCTATTCCTGCAGACTTCCGTAGCTAGACAGATCCTGTTCCTCTTCTTATCAGCAACTTTAATACAGAATTAATTTATGGTTGTCAGATAAAAATACTGTCTCTTTGACAGTTACCTAAATGTATCTGTTATTAATTAATCATACATTGACATTTTTCAGCATGTAAAATTCTTTTCCTTTTTCATCTGCATTATCTCAGGTGTTTGTATTTCAAAAGTGTGAGGAAGGAAACAAGTAAACAGACAACTGATTTTATTGCTGTGACTTTTTGGGAAATCTTGGGACACTTCTGTGGCTTTGCAGATCCAATTGCTTACTGCTGAATAGCCTTATTCTCAGGATTCTTCTCCTTGGAGTGATGCTGTTGAGTACGAGGGAAAACTTTTAAAAGCATTTGAAAAAGTCTATAAATACTTGAATACAATGTTCTGGAGCAGCTTGCCTTTAGCTGGGGACATGCTGCTTTTCAGAGTATCCAGTGCTTTGAGGAGTGCTGAAGACACTCATGATTGAATAGCTACTAAACATGATAAGGGTATAAAACTTTGTTTTTATTTCTTCAAAAGATACTATTGTATGCTAATTGTATGCCATTAATACCTGGACCTGTCTAGCAAATGAGTTGTGATTGAAGATCACAAAGCGTAGTGAAAAATGATTGTGGGCAAGTAACTATTCAGCATAAATGCTTTAAAGGGAAGCTGTTTGTACTTAAACAGTACTGTTGTAGATAGTAAAGCTAGTACCTGGCAGAGGACAGGAGAAAAAAGGGTAGAATTTACATTTGTTTGTTTCTGCATACCTCAGGTTTTCCTATTATGTCCCTGCATCTGAGTACACTCAGGATATACGTATGTTGAATAAAGCAGAGTGAGGTACATACTGTGACCTCTGTTGGTTGATATTCATAAAGACTACGTGGCAGCATTCATGATGTTCCTAGCACTGAGATTCTGACTCCCTTTGAGTGCTGGAATCTGCACTTGATGGGCCTTTATCTAGTCTGATGTACTGTCATCTTATGAGAAGAATATGATCAAACTCCAGGTTTGCTCTACTCTGCTCCATTTGGCACTCTTCCAGGCAAACTAAAACACAGTTCAAAACAGCCTTCAAAGTTGAATTAAGCACTTGGAAGATTTTGGTTGCTTGCTATGTTTTCTTTCAAACTTTGCAGGTAGAAAACAGAATTTGTTCTTTTTTTTTTTTAATTGAATATATAGTACAGTTTCGTGTGTGTATGATTTAACCTTTGGCTAGACTCATGCATATGCTCAACTTGTTTAAAGTCTGAAGACTGTCTGTAGTTGAGAACATTCATGGATCAGCAGTCTGGAACATACATCTCCCTAAGTGCTCTCGGAATAAGATGCCTTTATACAAAACTTTGAACACAAAGATACTCAGAAATGAAAGATTACTTGTTTGGCACCTTACTATCAGGAGACTATCTACACACTGTTGTGGATGCCCCATCACTAGAGGTGTTTAAGGCCAGGTTGGATAGGGCCCTGTGCAATCTGATCTAATACTTGGTCTAGCAGCTGGAAGCCCTGGCTGTGGCAGGGGGTGTTTGGATCTTGATGATCCTTGAGGTCCCTTCCAACCCAAGCCATTCTGTGATTCTGTGATCTTGCATAATTGAATCTTGCCACCATCAGCTAACATGGTTTTCTCTAGTTCTTTCCGACTAGTCTTGCTTTTAAGGGAATACCCTTGTTAGTAAGTTGTCTATGCATTTCTAAGCTGTGAAAGAGAAAAGAAAATGAGTGAAGGAATGTTGTCAATTTTATTTCATTTTACATTCTTAAAATTGTAGACGGCTAAATAAAATTACTGTTAAAATTATACCATATTAACTTGGTTTTGTGTATGATTTTTTTTTTGTTTACCACTTTGCATATTTACAGCTGTTCTTTCATTTACAAAGAGAACGTTCCTTTCCTGAGCACAGAGCCAGATTTTATGCTGCTGAAATAGCCAGTGCACTGGGATACTTACACTCCATAAATATTGTGTACAGGTAGGTTTCTGAAGCGTATTCTTGTCCTGTGGAAGTTCAAAATAGGACAAATTAATATATAAAAATTACTGCATGAAATAATCTCAGGGGAAATTTGAACAAAACATTTTTCCCAAAATGTAAAGCTTCCTTTCAGCTGAAAAATAAGTCATTGCCTTTGAAGCTTTTGTGCTAGTGACTGCTGTTCTGAATTAATACAATGATTTTTTTTCAACAGGGATTTAAAACCAGAAAACATTCTCCTAGATTCACTAGTAAGTAAGCAATGTTATTTTTTATTTTGTATGTCCTCTGTCAAAATTGACGCTTATGGATATGTAAATGTTGATTGTGTTCTGTTTTTTTAAAACTCTGTTTCTTAAACAGGGTCACGTTGTGCTGACAGACTTTGGACTTTGTAAAGAAGGGATTGCAAGTTCTGATACTACTGCAACATTTTGTGGGACACCGGAAGTATGTTGATGACTTTGGCATCTTTTGGCTAGTAACTAATGGTTGTTGAGTGTTATTAGTTATGTAAATGGAAGATCAAATATGTGTGTATTTATAGTTAAGTATTGTTGGAGACTTAAGTTCTTTTTACGAGTTCTTTTGTGAAACCAAAGACAAGTTTACTGCAGATCTGTTCTTTGTACTACTTACTAATGTTCAGTATCTCCTGCTTAGCTACCCACATTCTCATAATTCATGTCTATCGTCTTCCCTCTTCCCAATCCTTTTCACGTACTGTTTCTTCCCATGTGTCTGACTAGACGTAAGACAGTTGGCTTGTGTAACAGCTGTAACAGATTTGCCAATAGGAATGTATTTACTATATCCTGCTATTAATTTTTAGTCAGTTTAGAAGCACTTTGTATCTTTGAGACATGAACAAATATTGTATATGGGAGAAGCTTGGAACTTACTGACTCTGTTGTCTTTTTTTTCACTAAGAAAAATGGACTGGAAAACTCAGAATCTGGAAGTCTTAAAAATGTATGAGGTATTCACCTAGATGTCAAGAACAGTGACACTGAAATTTTGATAAAATACGCTTTAAATTACAGGAAAGGCCTTTGAAAGCAGTGAAGGATGGATGAGGAATAATGTACTGAAACATTTGAACTCAAAAGGGAAAAAGAAATAAGGGCAACATGTGACAACTTCTCCTAGCTGTCATTAGAGTAGGAATTTAGCTGGTAAATCTGAGCTGAAACAGCATTTGTTGGATTGTTTTGGTAAGCACAGTGTATATAAAACACTGACGGTTTTGGACCTGTTTGAGGACAATCTATGAGATTTTTGTCTTGTGCTCAGAAGTGTGGGCTTTGTGCATATCGTGGATTTGCATGAACTGCAGCATAACAGGATGCTTAATATC
This sequence comes from Tragopan temminckii, assembly GCA_028571105.1. Classification (NCBI taxonomy): domain Eukaryota; kingdom Metazoa; phylum Chordata; class Aves; order Galliformes; family Phasianidae; genus Tragopan; species Tragopan temminckii. The sequence goes on from JAOWBP010056365.1 coordinate 27,607, forward strand.
AGCTCTTTAAAATACCAAGGCTAAACACAGCTACTGAATATTAGTCTTTATATTCCAAGATTTAGGTTAAAACCTTTCACGATTCTGCGAAAAGTGTGAAGATATTCTCTGTGTTTCTAAACACCGAGTTGAATGACTTAGTTCCAACTCACTAAGTAGGAAGTTATGAAAAATTAGGAAAGTTAGTTGTGTTCAAAATGCTCTGCTGCTTTTCATACCTTTTGTAGGGTTATCTATAGACAAATGAGGTACAGGGTACTCAAGAATATAGAAAGTTTGAGAAATGCTGATACCATTAAACAGTGACTTTCTGCCTCATTACAAATGATACCTGCCTTGTCCATTTACAAATAGATCTATTTTGTACATTACATTTCAGAATTTGGTTACTAGTGAGCAATCTTTTGTTCTGAGAGAAGGGTTTAGAAACCGTGTGTGTGCTGTGTAGGTGAGGACTGAGATGATGAGGATCCAGCCACAGTAATTCTATACTACATGTCCACAACAGATAGTCTTGTACTGTGAAATGCCTGTGCTTGTACTATGGTTAGTTAGAAGATTTCTTCAGAAACTATGACTAAGACTTAAAAACCTAGGTTTTATTATTGCTAGCCTAATGCTCTACCTTTTTTGTTTGTTTGTTTCTAGTATCTTGCACCAGAAGTTATTAAAAAGCAGCCCTATGACAACACAGTAGACTGGTGGTGCCTTGGTGCAGTTCTTTATGAAATGCTTTATGGACTGGTATGTATTTAATGTGGGTGGGAAAATGCCATTAAGGATGCTAACTTTTTGCAGAGCACTGAAGTACTCTACTTCAGTGGATGAATGATTTGTCTTAATATAGCATCTGCTTTTCTCTTTGGGATGTTGTATTGCCTCCCAGTGTCTAAACCTCTGCTTCCCACTGAACTTCTGGACATTGGCTAAAGACAAACAGTGATAACTGGGGAAATGTTGAAGTAAATGAAATCAACAGCAACAGCACCCAACAAATTAAAACATGTATTTTGGCTTGGGTCTTCCAGGATTTATCCTAGATCTTCTGCTTCTTGATACAGTATTAAAGAAAAAATCTTACTGTACTTCTTTTCGTCATCTGTAATCACTCTAATAATAATCTGTTCTGTTAGTTTTCTTTCTAGTTTTATATGCATCTGGATGTTAAGTAGGGAAATAGATTTGTTTTCCCACTCTCATTCTTTCCAGGCAAGCACACTGGGAGCTTTGCATCTGGGTGGCATCTGCAGTTACGTTACCTGTGAGTGTGAGAACATGTTATGGAAAGAGGAGGTAGCAGGGGAAAGATATCAAGCACGGAGACCTGGCTGTGTGAATGACTGAGTTAGAAGTTAGCTGTGTCTAAGATTTCTTCCTTCACTCTTAGTAGTTTGCTTCTTAAAGATTTGCTTGTTGGTCCATACACATGAAACAAAATGCTGATGTAGCTTTGGATTAATGTGTAACATTTGGGTTTTTTTTAGCCTCCTTTTTACTGCCGTGACGTTGCTGAGATGTATGAGAATATTCTTCACAAGCCCCTAGTCTTGCGTCCAGGAATCAGTCTCACAGCCTGGTCTATTCTGGAGGAACTTTTGGAGAAAGATCGGCAAAGCAGACTTGGAGCAAGGGAAGATTTTGTATGTAATGTCCTAATTTATCAAGCTCTTCTTCACTTAAAGAGACACGAATAAATTTCTGTGCATCATACAAGTTTAATAGCAAGAGATAGGAAATGCTTTTCCACATATCTGTCCCTGTTTTTTTCTTCTTTTTTTTTTCTTCTTTGAAAATATGAGTTGTGGTCATCAAGTCCTGAAAGATGTCTGGAATAGGAAGGGGGTAGCTGTTGTGGGGATATAATATTTTTAGCTTGGTTGGTGTCAAACCAGTCAGCAGGGAAGCACAGTTTCTGGTGTAGTAATTGCTAGGGTGGGTTAGTTAGTTAATCTAGGAAATAATCAAAAGAAAAGGCGGTTTTCTGGTAATATCAGTTTACCTGGCTACATTTTAAAAAAAAAAAAAAAAAAAAAAAAAGTGTTCCTCAAACACAGAATAGAACAGTACTGTACAAGTAGCAGCTTTTTCTTTTTTTTTTTTCTTCAGACTTAAAATCATAGTAAATGTTCTCCCAATACAACCGTGAATTTTATTTTATTTTACTTGCAAAAAGGTGTTGCTAGGAAGCACAGATGATTTCAGAAATGTACAGTGAGGAATAATCTAGAAAGACTGTGCTTCCATCCATGAATAGTGAGTCTTCTGATTGCAGCCTTAATGTTACATAATGTGTTGACCTCATCATAGAATGGCTTAGGTTTAAAGGGACCTTAAAGACCATCCAGTTCCAATCTCATGGGCAGGGTTGCCAGCCACTGGATCAGGCTGCCCAGGGCTCCATCCAGCCTGGCCTTAAGCACCTCAAGGAACGATGCATCCACAAGTTGCCTGGGCAACCTGTTCCAGTACCTCACTGCTCGCTGAGTAAAGGTTTCTCTTTAACATCTAACCTAAATCTCCTCTGTTTTATTTCAAAGCCATGCCCTTTTGTTCTGTCACTATCAGACAGTGTAAAAAGTAATTCCCCCTTCCATAAATAAGCTCCCTCAAATACTAGAAGGCCACAAAGAGATCTCTCCAGGACCTTCTCTAAGCTGAACATCCTATCTTTGTAGGAGAGGTGCTCCACCCTGTGATTGATTTTTAAGTCTTAAAAGCAGCAAATAGGGTTTTAAAAGGAAACTAGTTTGTAGAGGCAGGCTAACACATTTTAATTCTCTTTTTGCCAGCTATAGCTTTTATTGCAAAATAAGCAGTAAATGGAGAACTTGACTTCCTTAGGTTTTGTTTGTGCATTTACTATGATGCGTGGGATGAATTTCTGAAACATCTGTAATTTCTATTTACTGCAGCTTGAAATTCAAAAGCACCCATTCTTTGAATCTCTCAGCTGGACTGACCTTCTACAGAAGAAGATTCCACCACCATTTAATCCTAACGTGGTAGGTGCTGTTTTAGTTCCTAGCTGCCAAATTTCTGCCTGTGCAGGCTCCTCTATTTGGAAAGAATATGCGTGTATCAGAGTGGATGGGAACCTCCTAGTGCTGACTGCACTCTGGAGCAGTGACACTTCTGAGCAGTGATGCTGTCTTTTTGACTAAAAACTCACTTTGACATGTCACTGTTTCTTCTGCTTTTTCCCATCGAAGGACTCGCAGGTTTTTTGTGGTGTCTGAAGACCAAAGAATTTACAGCCTCTTTTAAATTAGACTTTTCAAATTCGAAGACTATTTTATAAACCTTAGTTGCAGCCCTACTCCTGTTCATCTTTCTAGTAGTTTACGTCTGTTTGATGAAGAAACCTTTGCTGTCTTGTTTCTTCTCTCTGTAACTGAATGTTACTGTGCTTTAGTTCTTAGGTCCCTTACTGCAGAGGTGACTTATTGTAGTTACTGTTGTTGCTAGAATGTAACAGTTTTATATTCTTGATGGAAAAAGGGGGAAAGATAGCTCTGTATGAGGTTATACAGTTTTTATTTCATTTTTTTTCTCTAACAGTCAATTAAGAAAGAAATATTTCTTATTATTTCTTATGTTTATTGCATCATAAATGTTGTGTAGCTCTTGGCCTGATCTCCGGCCCAGAAAAAAACAAGCAAGCTTTTAGTAACTGCTTTCAGGGATGCTGTGGTGGGTTTCCTTAGGCTTTATATACTTAAATAGGAAAGAATAGTACAATTTTTAAAATACAGAATTAATATGACAAATGATGGATCTTTTGTTTTCTAGGTTGGCCCAGATGATATTGGGAATTTCGATGCGGTGTTTACAGAAGAAATGGTCCCATACTCAGTTTGCATCTCTTCTGATTACAGCATTGTTAATGCCAGTGTCCTAGAGGCAGATGATGCATTTGTTGGGTTTTCTTACGCACCACCTTCTGAAGATATGTTTTCCTAGGAAGTTAGAAGCCAACAGTGTTTTGGAAGTCTTGGGATGAACTGAAACATTATGAACACATTCCAAATTAGTGTAACTAGTGCCTCATTTTGTATATAGGTTTGTAACCTATGAACAAACATTCTCTGCTGTATAGGAGGAATTTGGGCATTTTGGATGGCTTTCTTTGGGATTTGAACTGTTTATTCCTGCTGCAGAAAATATTTTTTAAAAAACGTTAAGTAACATTCTCTACATTAACGTATTTTTTTAAGCAAAAACACTGACTGTTCTCATCAGTCCCTTCAGGTTTACATTCGTACATATCTAAGACAAGGCCGGCACAAGCAGCAGCGTATTTAGTAAATTTATAAATGCCTTTGTACCTATTTACAGTGACTTTGTGCTTGAATTGTAACTATGCAAATTATCTTTTGTATATCCCGGTTTAAAAAAGGTAAATGTTTTTTTCCCTGTTATATCAGTTTGAACTTTGTTAACCTGTCAGCACTTAAGTGAAGATTTAATTTAAGACTGAGATGCTTGGAGGATTTACGTGGAATGAAAAATGTAAAACTAGATTGTCACTTTTGTGTATGCTGGAGTACCTGCGTCTCTGAACTGGATTATTTGAAGTATGCAGGATTACTCAAAGCAAGGATGGAACAAATTAACTATCCATTTGGTAACTTTACTGATCGTGCGTTCTACCTTTTTTCCTCCCTGAGATAAATATGTCTGTATTTCAACTGCATTAAAAATATTTTTGGTTAAAACTCTGCTTTTCCAAAGATAGAATATGCAATAATCAGTGCTACTTTGAAAGGCTATCTTACTTTAACCTTCCTGCGGTGGATGGTGAGGGGATCACGCCAAACATTAAGTACTTTTCTCACTGATTTATATTTGGAAACACTAATATGTTCCAAATCACTTGTATTTCAGCCCGCATAGCTACTTGTCTGTGTGTCCCATTTTTTAAATCTTCACTTGATGTTTGAAAAAAAAAAAAAGTAAATTGTGTTGATAATTTTAGAAATGTGAAAAGTTAGTGTATTTCTCATAACGTACACGTGTATGGAGAAACTGATCAATCTGATCGACTTCTGTGTAAGGAAAACTTTTAACAATGCAAAAACTGCAGTTAGTGCATAAAAGCCTATCATGGTAGGTAGTAGTATTATTTTGTATATCACCTGTAAATAACAACTTATTTTTGTCTGTTCCTTCATAATTGTTCTGTGTTGTGTTTGGTTTTTTGTTCTGGTTTGGTTTGGTTTTGTTATTCATAAATACATTCAACTGAGGTTTGAGTGAAGTCTGATAGGACACAGATGAGCAGCCAGAGTCCTGAGGGAACTGGCTGATGCAGTCACTGAGCTGCTCTCAGTGATACGTGAGAAGTCATGGTGGCCAGGTGAAGTCCTTGGTGACTGGAAAAAAAGGCAGTGTAGCATTGCCTTCTTAAGAAGGGTAAAAAAGATGACCCAGGGAGCTATCAACCTGTCAGTAAAATTGTAATTATTCTTGAAATTAATGATGTCAGCAGCAAAGCATTAGAAAGTGGAAGTTAAATCAGGATTCTTTGCTTTTTTCATTCTTTTGCATAATGCCTGTATACTCAGTAATGCCAAGTAGTTGCTGTGTGAGGTGTGGGATGGAGTCGCTGGGTAAAGCAAGTAGGAATTAACATGGAAATGGAAAGAAGGAAGGAACTGTATCGTTTGTGGGAGGAGACTGGTGGCTCTGTGCTCATTTCCTATCCTGTCACTCTGAAGTTTTGAGAAGTTTGGAAACAGCTACACGGCTGTTCAGGACAGCCAGTGACTTCCCTGAATTGCAGTTATAATCATTTGGCAGCAAAGTATGTCCTTCTGATGGGCTGGAAGGCAGAAGTCATCGCAGTATGGTATATACTGCACCCCTCCGTGTTTTGTCCTCTCTTTCAGAAATGTCTGTAACTAGCTTCCTGACTACGTATGGGCTCTCCTATCCTCTCTCCTCTCTCCCCTCTATACTGGGGTTTCTTTCTTGTGGCTTTTTGGTGTGAATGTGTTCCCTTTCACTCAAAATGCTCCGTTCACGTTATTCCTTCCGTTCTCTTCCATGTTGTGAAGTGCCCCAGCCAGATCAGGACTGCCAAAGGCAGAGCAACAGGCTGTCCTACTTCACGCAACAACCCCTCCCATACTTCTGCAGATCACTGCTCTTGTTCTGTATCTGTTTGCATTTCATGACGATGCTTCTCATAGTAAGATGGTGAAAGTGGGGCGGGCCCTTCACAGAACCCTGAGTTGAGAAGTAAAATCTCAAACGGTGGTAAATCCGAGGCGGGAGAGCCTACGTGGGAACCGCGGTGGTATTCCCTTCGCGTTGGGGCAGGTGCTTGAGAAGGGGAGGCGCCATCTGTGACCGATGGAGGAGCGCGAGGACCGGCCGCGCGGGGCCGCGTTTCCCCTCACGAAGCGGCGGGACTCTTGCGGGGCCGCCTGGTGCTGCCGCCGAGCTGCCCGAGCCCGCCAGCGGGCGGCGAAGGCGGCAAGAGCTTTGGGGTGTGGCGAAGGGAAGCCCTGGGGGATATTTTGGGCTGAGAGGAGGGGTGGTCGTGATGAAGAGGGAGCTGGGAGCGATGGAGGTGGTGTTGGGCGCGGTGCCGTGAGGCAGCGGAGTGCGGCTGTGGGAGCTCCGGTGGTGTGAGAGGCTGCGTTTGGCTCTGTGGAACTCAGGGAGCGGCAGAGTGTGGGGAACACCGTGAGCCGTGGCGTAGGCTGTGCTTCGTGTCTGTGCTTTGTGGCCGCAGAGCACGACGCAGGGTGACCTCAGGGCGCTGGGGGGAAGGAGAGGCCATGGTTTCAGCTGGGCTTTAGTC
>JAOWBP010056371.1:0-26149 GCA_028571105.1 Tragopan temminckii
AGAAAGTTGGGTCATCCCTACTTTGTGGCTGCTCACATTCACACCTCCCAGTTGTTGCCAGCCAAATTCCGTGGGACATCACCAGCCTCCATCTCCTCACAGATCCCTGATCTCCAGGACCTTCTCCTACTTCTAGGATCCTTTCTCCAGCCAAGAACTTAACCTTATTTTCAGCCTTACTTCTTTTTTTCCCCAAGAACATTTGTTTCCAGCACCCCTACCTTTTCTGGCATGCCAGGACACACTTTTTTCCTCAGTCTAAACAGTTTGTGTGCTGAAGTGCAACACAGGAGCGACCTCTCAGCTGATGGTCCTGACCTCAGTCTTGTCAGTAACTGGAGGACTCTGGATATGTCACACTTGTTTAGTGGTCCAGGTGTTTGCAACCAGCCTACCAGTTACAGGGAAGGAACAGGCAGCAGCCTTGTTGAGAGCTCAGAAGTTCAGCTGTGGACATCAACTGCACACATACGCTTGGACTACCTGCCACTTGTTAGAAGTCACAGCTTGAGCTATTGTTAGCCTACAGCATGAGTAGTTAATATTAACCTGATTCCACTTCCAGGAAGACAGCTGGATTAATTTTTACTCGTTTCAGTAGTTTTCCATAATACATTTTCCAAGGGCTGATTATCACATACAAACATGTTTTTCTGAAATGGTTCAGCTAACCCATTACAGTTGTTTGCCCACTGGATTCAGCTACTCATGTGTGAATAATAAAACTTTTCCAAAAATGCTGTTAGCATGAAGAGCTTCAGAAGTGTATTTTGAGCTGATTAACAGTTCTGTTTGTATTACAAACATGGTCCTTTAGAGAATTAAGGAGCAAAAAGCATTTTCAGGTTTCACTGAAATTATTTGAGGAAGCCATGGAACAAATGAAACATGGCATTTCTTGTTAGCTCTTGCTCTGCTTTGCTATTATGGATGATAATTTATTTTAGGTACATTAATAAGCTACCTGGTTGAGTAACCATAAAGTAGAATATGGCATCATTGCTCCTTTTACTAGTACTAGTGCAAATTACAGGCAGCAGCTGATGGAGTAAATCTGTGCAATTTTAGCCCTTCTTAACCAGACATTTTAGCAGGGATGTACGCATTTTGCTAACAGTAGACTTCTGTGTGTCACTGCCTTAAGTACATCCTTAAGTGGGCTGCCCAACTGTGGCCCAAAGATGTTGCTTGGCTTGATCAAAGGTTGCAAGACTAACTTCTTAGGTGAGAGCCTGGCAACACTGGGAAGATGCTTCACCAAATGCAGCAATCAACAAATATGTCAGTGAAGCAGAAGATAGAAGTTGTACAGATGGCCACATAGATCTCTCATATGAGATACAAAGTTCAAAATGTGATTTAAAATTTTTTCTTTACAATCTACCTCTTCTAGTGTCCCTCCTAAATCACATTTTAAAGGACAAATGACACCACAATGAGTGACTGCCTTTATATAATTCTTCCAGGTATACCAGCTGATGAAAGAGTAGTTTGTAATCTTTGCACCATTTTATCAGTTTAAAAAATGTACGAGAATCTAGATCAGTGAAAAGACTATTTTACTGCTATAATTCTACAAGGAGATTGGAAAACTTTTAAAGAAGCCATCATTAGTAGCGTAACAGTTTATATCCCCGTTCAGAAAGAATGGTTCAGTAGAGCAAAATTTAAAAGAAAACAACAAAAAACAAAATGCAGAAAAAGCTACTGGACAAAATCAGAGGCTCACTGTTTGAAAAGCATTTTCACCAGCTCAAAGGACTGCACAAGGTATATTTTCCAGTCAAACAGAATACTACAATTAAGAAAAACAGTAACAGGAGCTTACTGATGACACTAATTAGGCGGTGCTTTTAATGTTTTAGTTAAGCACGTAAATGATTGTACAAACCAGGGCCTGAACAAGAAGAGGCAGAGACTTTCTCAGCCCTTGGCTCCCAGTCCTCACCCACCAGTTCCCATTGCAGACCTCCATGCTGCACCCGCAGACATTGTCTTTTGACTGAAACTCATTTCTCAGGCTCAGCTCTCAGCCTCTTGTCCCTGTTCAGCTCAACAATCCTCACTTGTATTTTCCTAGCACATCACCATACAATTTCTCACCTCCTAACTGACTTTGCAACTCTCTCAACACCTGTGTAGCCTCCCATCTTTTCTCTTCAGCAAACCTGTCCTGCAATTTAATCTGCCTGGCTTCCTCACATAGCTAATTTCAGTTTTCCCTGGGATCATTGTTATTCAGCATCTTCCTTCCTTCCTTCCTTCCTTCCTACACCTCCCCAGTCTCATTATCTTGCAGTGACAGTCTCCTGCAGGTTCCTCATCCCCCTCTGTAGCTGGGTTTCTGTCTTGCTGGTGCTTTTTTCAGAACATCCAGACCAAACCCATGTCCCTTTAGGGACCCTTTAGGTTACTTGACCAGAGCATCCAGACCAGTCCAGCCAACCACTTACCTTCTCCTTTCTGGTCTAATCTCCTCCCATTACACCTCTGCATCTCAGTGGTACTCCAGAACTCTTTGGGTCTATCAGTGTCCCCAAGCTGAAGTACGTAACCACACAAAAGCTCAGGGAATGAAGTGAGACAGACAGGAAAGGACTTCCTGAAGAATTACTGTTAGGCATCGACAAATGGCAAACTTTCAATAGATTATGTGATTGAGGAGTACTTGGCGTATATTGTTAACAGCAGTAAAAGATATATCCCTGACAAAATCTAGACCTGTTCAAAGAAAAGATCAAAACATTCCACTTTGAATAAGAAAACATTCATTTCTGTAAATTCCTTTTTTCAGAAAGGCTAAACTGTTTTTCACTTGCCTGCAGGGTTTGACTTCAGACAAAAGCAAATAGCTGGCATAGATGATTTCAGCCAAAATGATTACAGTTCCGGAAAACTTGCAACCCACTCGAAACACAATTTTACACAGAAATAATATATAATATAGCCTGTGCTATCAGTTTTGTTGGCAGTGTTAAAGCTCAGATTCAGGTAAGGATTAAATGGCAAAAGCACAAGGATATATGCAACTATAAATGTTATTCCATAAGTAATATATACATAGTATATGAAAAACTCTCTTCCTGAAGCAGAAACACTGCTTTTAAAGGAAATACTAGCACTGCTTCTTGTCAGCAACAGAAAGTCAGGAAAATAGCAGCAAAACGTAGCCAGCCTCGTATGAGATTGATTTCTAGTGTCAAGGTTATAAATGCAGAGAAGAATTTACAACAGCTGTTGTAAAAGGAAATCTGACATCTTTGTACATGTAAATCCTGCTGCTGCTTTCAGAGAAGCTGTTGGAAGTTAAATAATTATTTCAGCTTTAGATTCAGATTCACAGGAAAAGTATAATGCTGTAACAGATAGGGACAGAACTACAATACAATCAAGTTATATCTAGCACAGTAACCTAGCATAAATATTCTGTTGTGCTGAGATGTGCTACATTACAGTACAGAGCATTTAACAAGTGTTTCTACACTTCCAGCACCCTAGCAAGCAAGAGGTAAGAAGGGTGAAGATTCTGGGACTGTAGCCCAACGTGAGTATTTGCCAATGTACAAAACTTGCTCAAGCTTGGAAGGCTGTGAAGCAGTTGTTGTTTCAATGTGTTTCCTTCAACTGAGGTTTGAAAATCAGGGAGTGGAGTCAGGCTCCATTCCCAGCTCTGCTGCAGATTACCTGTGCAACCCCTGGCTTGTAAACTTGATCTGAATACAAATGCAGTCACACAAGCTGCCTGAGCACGTGGTGCTTCCAGGGAAACACATTTGCCAGAGGAAGGACATGTGGAGATATTAGGGAATACATTACAATCCCAATGGCACAAAAATGTTAACCCACAGCTCCCATTTGAGTTACTCAGATCTTCAAATAGTTACTCTCCTCTATGATGAAAAAAAAAAAAAAAATCAAGCTAGAACAGTTTCTTTGCTGCAGTTCCACGTATGTAATTCTACAATAAACACCACCTCCTTCCATGCTGAAGGCAAGACTATCGGTGTTTGAATTGAGCAGGATACAGCAGTGAGAAAATCTGTAAATAACTACCTAGAAAAAGACAGAAATAGTTGGAAAAAAAAATTTTTGATTTCTCAAGAGTGATTTTTTCTTGGAGATAGAAGTATGTCGTATGCAGATCGTAAATGTCATGTTAAAAGGGCTAGCTCACCACATTCCATCTTGTTAGTATCCTACATGGTTCTGAGAATATGCTCCTTTGTGTAAAGTCTGTAAATATGGAAATCTGTATTCTTCTTCTCTTGATTTGTACTTGACCTTGATTTGTACACCTGAAAAAGCAAATCTAAATGTAAAGCCTGAATAAACTCAGTGAACAGTCTACCTTGCAGTTTCAGGGTTGCATTGTTCCTGTTAGTTTTTCCACTAAGGCTTTCCCTTAGAACTGGCCTGTCACTAATTCAGATTCATTTAGTAACTAAATGTTATATTCTGCTAATTATAAAAAGTTATAAGCTATATTATAAAAAGTTATATTCTGCTAATATTGATTTATCAACACGTACCCTCTAGCTAATTACCAGTGACATCTTTTAAACTCCAAACCAATTGCTGAGGCTTGCATCTTTTTTTGTTAATTACAGCAAGATGAACACAAAAACTTCACTTGGTTGTAGAGCACTGCACCAGCCTCACGCCTAACAGAATTGGAGATGCATTTGCACAGGTCAGGTGAGCAAAGCTAACGGTCACCTACTTGTATTTGGTACAATATTAAAAGTGAGCATCTTCAGCACTACCACTGCATCAGTGGAACAGGTGCTCCTAAGTGAATAATGTGGTGCAGTGGCCTGACTGTATGCAAAGTCTGAGTAGGGAGAAAGCAGTAAGTTATGCATGTAGAAAATACAAGGGGAGGCATTCAAAAAAGATATGACAACCGTGCACAACTAAAATCTTAAGCTTTTCACTGCATTTCAGATATTATTAGATGCGAGTCTGAATGCACTCAAATAATTTACACTTAAACTGCTGCTGAATAGAGCTGCAGCTAGTGACACTGTGACTGACTCATATGGAATGTTTTGTTTGAGTGAGAAGACGACTGCTGTGCTTGATTGGCCGAAGTACCATATGTTTCTAGAATAGCACAGACCTACTTTATGCTGTGATTTGCTGTCAGTGAAACTGGCCCAGGTGGTTTGCTGATTCAATATCCACAGTTGTGTTACTCTGTAAGTCGGATGAGATTTTAAGAAGACCATATGTGAGTAATCAACAGCCCAGCCTGTCTTTTCACAGCCCCTTCCTTTTAGGTAAAGCCAGGATGGAACAGTCAATGTGTAGTGACATCTTCAGAGAGTTCCCTGCTTTCACTGCAGAAATGCAGGAGTTCTACCCTGCTGCCAACAGCACGAGTGTGTGGCTCTGGATGATACTCCCTGATCCTCTATTTCCCAGTTATACTTGGCATGTACTCTTTGAGGCTGCTTGAAGAGAAGGGAAGTGAGGCCTGATCCCTCAGACATAGCTAAATGAAGACTGATAATGAAAACCAGTGGGAGCTGAGTCCTCCTAGTGATGACTTGGCTCATTGCGACACTGGGCCCTATGCATATGCCAGAACATTCTCCTTGAAGAAAGCACTCATAATAAAATGGAAGAACTCTGTGCTTGTTTTGCCTCTTAAGTGGAAAGCTCAAGACAAATTATTATTTTAGGGCTGCATATCAGATCTTTTTGACAGTTATTCTGATGTATTAAACTGTAACTCTGGGGTAAGGAAATTGGATATTCATACCTGATGTCAACAGAAGCCAAGCATCTCATGTCCTTAGGCTCTACTGAAACCCCAGCATACATTTCTCAGCTAATTGAAAGCATATTTTCTTTAACAACAACTTGAAAGAAGTACTTATTTTTTCTCTGTGAAAATATTCCTCTGGGCTTCGTCTTATCACCACATATAAAAATATACTGGTGTATGACGGTAAGACCAACAAAATTTCCAAACATATGCAAAAAAGACAATAAAATTAACAATGAGGAATCATATCCAAAATACTGAAATAGCATCTAGTTTAAGGTAGGTATGTTACATGAGCAAACATTTACTTCACTCTGAGAAGATTGATCCTGTAAGGAAATCTTACGAACACGCCTTCTTCTTTACAAAATCCTTACAGTTATCAAAATTATGAGTTTTTTTATGTTCCTGCTTACATTAAGAAAATACTTTTAAAATATAAATTAATAACTATCAACCTAGAATGCTCTCTTTTCTCTCTGTTGTGCCATACAAAAGTACAGGTTCCACTCCCTAAATATAAACAGTTACGATCTCACAGGGTCATTTATCCTCCATTACACTATTACAGTCTTTTACATTCCTGAGACATCTGAGGGGGAAAAAAAGCTATAGATACTACAAAAAGACAAATGACATTACTGATTAATTATTTCTTCATAGCAACAGATTGTTGTACCTCAGACCTGGTGATTGATGAGGCTTACTCTTTAATTGATAAACTAGAAATTACAACCTTCAAACAACATCATCATCACAGAAATCAGTAAAAGGCAATCCCTTTAAAAAACAAAGAAACAACAACAACCAATCCCAAAGCACAACTGTTGAGGATAGATGTTTTGATTCAGAGAATTACTATTTAGAGTAGTACACTTTTGTCAATGCAGAAGCGTCATCAAAACTGTAGCAGCCCTCTGTCAGCAAATCAGAAACAGAAAGCAACACATCTCCACTTGTTGGCCTCAACAATACTATATGCTCAAAGGCTGTAAGGTTACTTTTTCCACTGAATTACCTGTCCCAGTGATCTCCAGTCCAGGCTTGCACTTCCAATGTACACATGCTGTTTATCAACAATCCAGAAAGATGACTGAAGGCGTCCTTCATTATATGCTGACATGTTCATATATAGCACTTCAGCACCTAGAAATTTAGGTACACAACAATAAATATTATTGTTTAAAAGAACAGAAGTTGCAAGCATTAAAATGAAACTTCACATTCTGTGGTCTCAGCTATCAAAACTACTGAGGGACATAGTTAAACATGTTATTAAGGCTTAAAATCAAGGGTAAAGTGTCACTATCCCACAGCATCAGACTTCATTAACATATATTAACATATAATTTAGGGGGAAAAAAAAAAGTAAAGGGAACATCCTCTTTGCTTATTTATCTCCTATTTGAAATCATGTAATTGCTTTTTTTCTGTATGTTCCTAAAACCAGTTTATTTTTAAAGGTCTATTCTGTAACTCAAACCTGCTACGTATCATAATGACCTCTGAAATAAAAAACCCTTCCTGAAAAGCAAACTCAGCTCCTTTGCTCTGTGCAATGCTTTGAGCGCAGAGCAGACAGCGGGCTGCCACGTGGAACAGGCATGGGGAATACGGGGGAGTGAGGAAGGAAACAGAGGCCTGAAGTACGCTTAAACTTCTTCGTGCTGCTCAGATGTGACGTTGAACCTGCTGATCTGAATGGCATGGGTTTTATTAGGATCATGGGCCACTGAAATCAAAGAACCTGCACATGAAGAGGTAAAAGCATGTTGGCTCCATCACGAGTGAAAATGCCTGGATCAGCCCCGTCAGTCTGTTTGCAGCACTAAATCCAAAATATATTTAATCTTAGGTCAGTTCAAGGGATTGTTAGCGTCATGTTTTTTTCAGTGAGATTAGTTTTTTTCAGCGATATTTATTTTTAAGATTAGGTGATTGATCTAAATTAATTATTGCCAAAGGTAATTTGCAGTAACCCACTGTGACAACTAATATGAGACTAACTGATGAAGTGAGAGTAGACTGGAAAGCAGTAACAGAGCCAGCCACCTCCCAATAAGCATTCCTGTGATCATCAGTACCATGCATTTTCACAATGTCCAGAAAGAAATTACAACTCTAAAAACTCCAGGATACTTAGGGGAAAAATAAACATATTTTTAATTTCTTATTTATATCTCTTAAATATGATATATTCTCAAATTTAAGCTGTAATTACCAGTGCTAAATATTCCTTGTTTTTATTTTGAAAATTGTAAATCTCACTTGAATGAATGATTCTAGAAGTTCAGGCACCAGGAAGAGAAAAAAAAATCAAATACGGTGAAGCACCAAACACACAACGCAGGACTTTGAGCAAGAAAAAGAACATGCCTCGTGGTCTCTACACTTACATATACTTGGCTCTAGCCAACTATGCTTCCAGATTTTTCTAGGTATCACCCATCCATATTCTTCAATGCTAGGAAAACAAAGGAAAGGCTGGAAACAAAGTATTACCCCTTTGAACATTCCTGCTTTCAATCTATGAGTTAATGAGTAGAATTATGCTAATTAATGTGATAACGTGTGTGAAATGGGAAAGAAACGAGAAATCATTATAGGGGCATTAAATGGATTAGATTGTTTTCTTATGAATAAATGAAGGTAACTCCTCCTACTAGCTAAGGCAAACAATTCTGGAAAGTACTGAACTTCTAGCTGCATGTCTGAAAACTGCTTAAAAATCAAGTTTAACATAACAGTTTGCTTCAATCATATTTTCTTACATCCTATTTGCAACATTAAACAACTTTGAATTTAACACCCACAACCCACCTACAGCAGAAAGCTTATAAATGAAGTGTTAGCATTTTTATATAGGAAAGGTAACACTGTCAACAGAAACAACGGTCTTCCTTCTCATAACTGAGAGCCTAAAATAAAAATCTTTTTAAAATATTCAGTGCTGAACAAAAATGCTGATTGCCAAATCCACAGCAGTAAACTATTTTACCAACAACATGAACATTAAAAACAGTAGCCACGATCAGTAACCCAACACAAAATTCTGGCTATAAGACCTAAGTAGCAATTCACATATTGGTATGATCACTGGGACAAGACTATCACCCTAAAATATAAACTAGGTTTCAATTACCAAAATAGCGAGTACAGCAGTGCAGAAGATACTGCTAGCACACATACAATTAAAAACAAAACCTGGAACCCAGTTTATTTTCCTCCAGGAAACAGCCCACTTACAAGGTTGAGGAAACAGTATCTCCAAGTTAATTTAAAAAAAAAAGTCATGTGTTGCAGCAGCAGCTGCTGTACAGCCTATTAATGAGCCCTTAACTTTTGATGAAAGGAAACATGCATCAGTATTGATAATTGCCTCTGTTCTAGAAGCCCTTGAGATGTTTTGTTAAAATACGCTTATCGGGCCTTCAACACAATCCATCATCCCTAGCACAGCCCAGGTCCCACGAGGAAATTAAATTGGACTGATCAATACGTGAAGCCATAACAGAACTCTTTATCATACCGCAGCCTCAATTACACAAAGCTGGGTCTATTGAGTTCAACCAGAAGGCACAATTTGTAGGTTTGATTGCTACCATAGATACCAGACTCTTAGAAAATAAATCCAAAAATTTTGGTTCACTAAACATTAAAGTGCAAGATGAGAGCTTAGAGAAAAACAGTGCTGTCACTCAGAACTCAAGTGCATTTCTCATGAAATTGTGCGCTGTTAAGGGCTGGTCCGGAGTGCCCCTTTCCTGCAGGAAGAAAGAACACTGTAGGTATCAAAGCATGCTTTAAGTGGCAGACATTTCTCCGAGTACTTTCTCTTCTAGGCCTTAAGGTTCCGCGCCCCAGAACAGAGCAGTGACTGAATCAGGTTGGGGTGCACAGAGAGGACCCTGCCCTTGGACACCTGGGCTTTCTATGAGACAGGCTGCAGCAGGCCAGGGTGCACAGGGCTGCCCCTCAGCCTCGTTCATGCCACAGACTGGAGGGGGTGAACGGAGGCTTTAGATCCTACATCTGCATGCAGCCTGGAACAGCACCAGGCTGTCCTGGTACAAAGGCAGCATCACTGAGCCAAATCAACACTCCAGTAAATTGTTTTTATAAAATAACCAGAAAGAGCAACTGTTTAGACTGCTGTTATCTCAGCTGCCTTGAAAGCAAACATGCAAATTCTCAGCAGTGCCAGTACCAGACTAGGCTCGCCCTGGAGCCAGCAAACATAATGCCCATAGAACAGAAGCTCCGTTGCTTGTACTGTGGCTAAAATTGGCCTTCTGACTTCACAACTTTCTTACTCTCACTGTGATGTTTTTAAAACCAAAGAAAAGAAGGGAAAGGGGAAGCATCTATGGATCAAGGGCAGACCTGGGAAGCGACAGCGACAGTGAGGGGTGACTCACCACAGGCAGAGCAGGGATGAAGGCCCGAGAGCCCTGACCTTGTTGGCCCTGACAGAAGGAAACTGCACAGCAATAAAAAGATGATGGGAAGAACAGAGATATGCAACCTGACAGCACATGCTGGAACAGTGTGTGGTACAGAGCCCCAGGACAACAGGGTGGGAGGCAGGCTGGGTACAGCTGCTAGACAGAAGAGAGCTGTAAATGGGGAATTTTTAATGCCACTTCTTCCCCATCTTCAAGGGAACAGGCCCTGTCACAGGCGTATGCAAGTGGTGGGAAGGGGCAGCTGCACTGGCTGTTGGTAGTCTCAGGATGTGGGGGAATTGGTGAGAGCTCCCAGCAGGGAAGGGAGAGCAGGATACAAGGAAGCTCTAGTACACTACATGAGCCTGGCCAGGGAAAGCAATGCTGCTTATGGCTCTCTGGAATATTTGTGGTTCGAACCTGGCAAATGTTCCTGCCCCACATCCAATCCACTGTGCATCCCCCAGCCACTGCTCCCCACATGTCACCACGCAGGCCACAGCAGGACCAGCTGCTCTCCTCTGCTTACCCGCCTTGCTGTCCCTTCACTCATTGCCATGTTGCATACTCTTTGCTCATGGCACTGTTGTTTTCCTCTTCTAATTCTATGTATTCCCAAGCAAACATTCCAAGTAACATGACCTTTCAAAAGGAATCTAAGGGTTTGAGCTATGGCCTATTTGCTTTGCACTGCTGCTGACAGTCACTTGGCACACAAAGATGTTCATTGTGATCCATATATTTTGGACAGTGGCCTCAAGCTAGAGCCAAGAGCGGGCTTACCCAGTCCATACCAGGAAATCTAGAGCTCACAAGGCACGCATACTCTTGAGCACAGGGGTGCTTGAGCACTCACATGCAGGTAGGAGGCATTACAGACTACTGTGCCGCTGTTGTGCCAGGGAGCAGCTGCCCTCCTTCAGCTATTTTGACTTTTCAGAGCAGCTGCGATACTGTTAGTGTGCAACTCAAAGCTCAACAAAAGATCCTTTATTACCCCTTAGACCTCAAACTTATTTTTTTTAAATACAACTTGCTCACTAGGAAATATGAACTCGTGTACACACATCTATGTAGATGTATATATTTTCAAAATGAACACTTCCTTACATTATGCAACAGATGCTTCCGTTTTACTTACTTGCTTTCAGCTACAAGACAAAGTACACCTATAAATAAAAATCAGTTTCATTCTACTGAGACAGAAATCCAGAATTTTCCATACCCTGCCAAGTGGCAGAGTAGCTGCCCTGCAGTGTACAGACACAAGAGACCCCGGCAGGGGATCAGCTCCCCAGGAACTTTTATGCTTTCTTCTTAACTGATTGCTAAACCTCTGGAGTTGTTCCAGACGCTCCATTAGTGTGACCTGCCAGTGCTCAGAGGAGGACAAGTACAAAAGCAGAGGAATGCACAACTTGACAACACAAAGTTGTTTTTGCCTCTGAATGATTAAAAGGCAAAATAGACTACTATTTCTTGCTCTTTATGGAATATTGGATTTGAAATGTAATTTAAAAGTCTGCCTGGTTGCAGAAGGATTAATGATTCAGACTTATATTACGAAGAGAACACTCATGGACTTTTAGGGAAATCTCTGATGGCAATACCTTCAGTGCAAATCAGCTGTTTTGCTTACATACTCCCCTGTTTCTCTCACACATACCCCTCCTTATTGCAAACAACCAGGACTGATCCTGACATTCTGGGATTATGTGCTACTCACCAGTTCAAACCCACTGTAATTAAAGCAATACAACATCAAACATACATTTTCTTTAGCAGTTCCATATGCAACTGCCACGTACATACAAAAATGAAATAACTGTTACACAAAGAAATCATGTACAAGACCAATAAAACCAAGAGAGTCTACTTATTACAGCTAGTGTTCACAACACCTTGACCTTATATTGCCTGTCTTAAACTGTAGCAAACTGCCTTCCAGGCAAAAATGTCTTCTTTGTGAGTGAAATTCCCACTCTCTGTCAATGTACAGTCAAACTACATGCATACACAGCTTCTCTAAATAACATCAGTGCAGTAAATGGCTCTGCTTCTGTTTGAGACCTTATAGTGGAAAATTACTGGATTGCTTGCTGCCTTACTTTACATCATATTGTAGTTCCTGATACGAGGGCAGCTTTGAGGAGTTCAGCACACAGAAAAAGAATCGCCAGCTGCATTCCCACAGGCCCCTCCAGTCCATCACATGTGGCTGCCAGCAGTAGTCCCTGGAATTGAACTGGATGGGCTCACAGGCCCAGGGCTGCGGTGTGGGTGGTTCAGAGAACACACAGAAAGCACATAGCTCAGCTGGCACACTCCCAAGCCAGCTCATGTGTCCAAGCCTGGCTGTAGCTTGGAGGCTGCTAGGAGAGCTCTTCCCTGAGCAGATGGGCTACAGTCAGGGATCTCCTCGTAGAGCTACAGGCGTGAGCAGAGACCTTTGTCACTGCCAGTTGCCTTCCCAGCCCCCTCTCCAGGCACCCAGCCAGCTCCTTGGCTGCTTCCCTTGACAGACCATAACACACTGCTAGGCTCAGGCCTGTGTGACCAGGGACAGCAAAGATCCATGTTCACCAGTGGGTTTTGCTTTGTTTTGCACCTATTTAGTGCATTAAAATAATTTACGTGAACCATGATTCTATGATTCTATGATCAATGCAGCCCCAGAAACTGCTCGATTCTGCTTTTTTAAATTAACAGTAATAGAATATATCTCATTTTCAGTGACTCCTTCCTTCCAACACCACCTCAGCTGTGCCTGAGTCCCTTTTTGGGCATCCAAAGAATGCACTGGATCAGAAAACAGATTAGGTTAAAAAAAATAAGTATATAACAATAAAAAAAAAGAAGAACAATTCAACCAGTCCCAATTCACCATGTAGCTGTGAACAATTTATCTGACACAACTGAAGGCACAGCACAAGGATGGGAATGAGTAGCTCATGGTTGGCTGCGGCAAGATGCAGGAACTGCTTTCTACCTGTGCTGCCATTTAAACATATGTCCGTGTGAGCAAAGTCTCAGTTCCTCTCAAAACCAGACACATTCATGGTGCCATTTCCCAGTACGTGTTTGCCTTTCACCTCACATAACCACTTGCATCACACAAAGTAGATTTGAGGGCAGTACTGGTATTTGATTGCGATGACATTTCCCGCATGCTTACACAATGGTTCAGATTGACATAGAAGATCCAGAGAAGACTCATCAGGGGATGCACGTGTGTGCAGAGTTTGCTCACAGTATGTGGAACAACAGATTCTCGAGAACAAAGGAAAGGTCAGAATTAATTTATTTCAATTGCTTGTTTAACTGCAGTGACATCTTGGGAGCTAGTTAGTTCCCAAGGCAACATTTATCCAAATACACCATAACAGTGGTTTCCAAGATTTCAAATGTCGGCCTCTGTTGCTTGTCCGTGTAATCAAAATACCAATTTCTCAGCTAAGTACATTGCTCTAGACAGAGTTCAGCATCACAGCATTACAGCTCTCACCCATGTGAATGCATTTTACACCGACTGCTGCGCCCTTTGATTTATCCAGCAGAAAACCTGACAAAAACCCAAAATGTTTCTTTCTATGGCACAGGAGGAATGAAAGAGAGGCCTGACAACATTTCTTTGTAAAACCTACTCACAGCAACTAAATAACATTTCTGATTCACTGAACAAAACACCAGAGGTCCATTTTAATGCAGGGTGGGCAAACCACACCATATATGACAGTGCAGAGAAGGGTTAAGAGATCATTTATAACACCATATGTTTGAAGAGTTTTTTTGTCATTTTGTTTTTCTAATCATTTGCACTGCAGTGGTTCTTTCCTTTCTTCCTATTTTGTCTTCTAAAATCCAGTGGTGTGGTACTTGAATTTTTAGGTAAGAATTTCATCTGTTATTTTAGAATTTTATATGCCACATTTTCTAGAAGAAAGCAGACAGAGTCTGTAAGATAACTATTGTACAACAAAGTTTGATAGAATACATAATTTTAATTTCAACATTTTTTTGGCCTTCCATTATTGGAGAGTGCACTGCTCATTTACTAGATGAAGCTATAAGAGTGATTGCTTTACAGATTGGGAGAAATAATTTTCTTACTTAGCTGATTCAGGCGACAAAGCATATTATCACTTAAAGGAAGACTATTATACTATCAATAAAAGCATTTACTAAAGCTAGATTGTGACTTTTTTTCTTTGCCTAATTATAAATGCATGAGTTTTTACTATAAAAGAAAGCTATTTTAAATATAACAGAGATTAGTAAACTCATGCAGTTTCCATTTTCAAAGATCCTTTACTTGGATTAGCATTACGAAGAACTAGATTCCTTTATATATTTCCTAGATTAGATTAAACATTCTGGAATTCAGGGACAGTTTTTCATCTTACACAAAGAATAGAATCACAACTCTCTTGGAATTAATATTTCAGGGTTCAATCCCTTAAAAAAAAAAAAAAAGCAAATATTTCCCTCTTTTTTTTTTTTTTTAAAGCAACATTATTTCATTCTGATATTTATATATTCTAAATCTTTCAATATTATCATCAGTCACTTCTAACTGTTGACTGCTAATAACCCAAAATGTGCTCTTCAGACATCTGCAGTTCTGCTTTGGCTAATGTTGATTTCCTTTCCATCAAGGAGAAATCTCAAATCTAGGTGAGAAAGTATACTGCAGGACATGCAAAAAGATGAGGACAGAGAATACCTCCACAAAGGTCAGTGTTATTTGGTTCTAAGATGCTGCTTTTTATTTTTTGTTAACAACACCTTCAAAATAGAATTCATTTTTTTCCTGCACTTGCATTGACTGATGCTCTGAGCAGCTCTCAAGTATTATCAAAGCTACAAAAACCCAGAGGAACAGGATGATGTAGTCACAGCCATTTAAGGAAAACAGAGGCACAGCCGACACTAACCTGGGTGTGTCAGTGGCACAGCCATTTCCTTTTACTACTCACTTCTCTCTCAGCATCTTTCCCTCTTTCCTTTAATCACATTCTATCATCCTGCAAAGTCAGCCTTTAACTCTTCTTTTTTTTTTTTCCCCAGATCACTGTTATCAGAGTTCCAATTATACTTTCATCTACCTTGTCACAAGCCCACCAAGAACGTGCCTGGCCTCTTACCAGCATTCTTTTCTGATATTTTCCTAAATAAATTACTCACTTTTCTGTTCCTTTCCCCTTTCATCTGGTTAATTCCTCACTAAATCACAGAATGATTCTCATAGATCTTTTATTCCATCTGCTCCACTACTTTTCCCCCCAACTTCATTCTTTACGCTCTCCCACTTCAGCCTTAGTTCATCATTTCACTCTCGCCTTGCCCACACATCCACTGCTCCAGTTATTCAGTTATTCATTCACTTGAGCAACGTGTCTTATTCTCTAACTACATAAGTAGCAAGATGCATTCTACAAGCCTTAACAGAAAAGTTTGTGGAAAGGAAAGAATTATTTTTTCTTGGAGTTGTAAGAGTATTCACAGTTTTGGGGTACCCAGTTTAGTCCTAATTTTATTTTGCATTTGCTAGAGCTCCTGCAAGTGTTAACTGAGGATATACAATTCTGAGGTAGTCAGATTTCTGGCAGTTGTTGCAGATTAGGACTCTGGGAGTGTTTTATTGCTTTCTTAGTCCAGAAAAACATCTGAAGCTGGGTCTAAGGTTTTTAAAAGAACAAAGCATTTTCTATAGTTTCTTCTTTAATAGAAGTAAGTATGCAGAATAGACTCTGCAGCTCTGCTGTAGCTGGCTCAAGTGCATCACACATGATTTACTATTGCTTCTGACCAGACTGGATGCATTTCTGAAGGCTTTGGCTACAGAGGTGCTTCATACACTAAAACAAAGAAATTTTAAAGGGACAGCTGTACAGTTCCCTAGCTGTTGGCCGTAAGTAGAAAAATCCACACAGTGCACTGAGAAAAAACAGAAAGTATGTAAGAAAAAAATGCTTTGTCTCTGAGGAAATACATAGGGGACGCAAATCAATAGCTTGTCAGTTAGCAGCTTTTTAACACAACTTGATTTTTATCTGAGCAGAACTATTTGAAACTTAGAAAGCAAAATAAAAGGAAGTCACAACTCCACAGATTCTGTCATTAATTGAGTGAAGGGCACGTGCACTGTACAGTCAAAAATTAAGGAACAGCACACTGAAATCACAGAGGTACTTAGGGTCCAGAAGGACTAGAGCACAGTCTCATTTCTTCTTTGTAAACATCAGCAACTGTCTGTGAAGGATGAGAATAAAGATCCAGTGTTACTCCCTCTTGACACCTTTATCAACCAGGTCTGCAGAGTTTTCCTTACATTGGAATCCCTATGAAAGTGAAGTCAGAAGATAGCACACACACTTCTAGTCCCAACAATCACATCACAGACTTGATGCCAATCCCTTCAAAGCACTCACTCTAAACTGCAGGAGAAAGTGACATTATTTCAGAGGCTCATCTGAAGTAGCTATCTGGAAGGGAAGCCTGAGGGATTAGAGTGTAAGAGAAAAGATAGAAGGGGAAAATCAACTAGATTCAATGAAAGGTCAAACTGACAGCAGTTAACAAGGTCACACAAAGCACAGAAAACAGTTCTGCTGGGGAAGGCCTTGGAATAAAGCAGTCTACTGCTGAAGGACCTCTCTCGTGTTATGAAAAGCAAAATGGAGCAAATAAGGCTAGGTTTCAAGAGAAAAAAGAATAGTCTCATATTTTAAGCTGTTTCAAAGTGCCCAGAATTTTCATATCCCACAGCTGATGTTCCACAGAGTTGCAGAGAGAAGGCAACACAGGGCAGCTGCAAATTTCATATTTCAAAGAATTGATTTGAGCCCTTGGGGTCTAATTTTATTCACAATGACACTGATGCATACTGAGTGCTGCACAAATAAATATCTTTAGAATCACAGAATCACCAAGGTTGGAAAAGGCCCCCAAGATCATCCAGTCCAGCTGTCCACCTACCACCAATATTTCCCTCAGTACAACACCTAAATGCCCAATGAACACAATTAAAAACAAAACAAACAAAAAAATCCCACAGATTGTGCGTGTCACAAACTGACATCAAAATAAGTGGATGCCTTGGCACTTATCTCTGCGTCATTTATTCGTATGTAAAATGGGAACTAAGCTATTCCTCCTCTCTGATAACTATGAAAGTTTATTCTTGAATATTAATGAAGCACACCTATTTCAGCATTAACACCATAAAAAAAAGAAAGTTTGTCTATAGATTAAGTCTTGATCAGCGCTCATTAAGCAAAAGATGAGAATATACAATGAAAATGATAGCAAGATAAAATACTAATCACATGCTTACATCAGCATAAGTACCCCTGCACATTAAATTTGATAGGGTCCAGTGGGAAGAAGAGTGTCATATTCAGCTGACATCGTAGCTATAAACAGTTTAATGGTGCAAAAAGACATAATACAAAGAACATGGTTTCTTTGTACCATAAATTACCGTTTCTGATATTAGGGAATGCACAAGTGGAGTATCAGCTCTTAATTTGTTTTGAGGAATATATAGCATCGATTCAAGCTGCGACTATCAAAAAGTCCCTGCAAGGATGACCACTCTATACTTACTCTCACTATCTTTGTAATGCTAATGCCTCCATCTCTCAAGCCCCTTCTGCTAATACTTAATTTCAGGAAGAAGGCCTTCATATTCCAAGGATGTATGCTACAAAGAAATCAAAGACTAATGACAAAAATCTGCACTGGTTTCCTAGTAATACTGAAAAACATTTTAATGGAGGTTCAATGTTAACATAAAATATTACCAAAACCCATCTCTCCCAAGTGATGATGCAAATACAGTTCTAAACCAGGCTAAAGAAGAATATTAGTTTTTAAATTGTAGCCTTTCATAAGCATATTTGTGTTCAAGAGATCAAAATATTTTAGAAAACAGAAAGGAAAGAAGATAGAAAATGAAAGGAAATACACTTAGATACGTTAATTGTTGAAATAAATAAAACAAGTAAAAAAGATTTCAAGGAACAATGGATATTGAAGCTGCAGAACGTTGCTACTGTGGATAGTGGTTTGTGGATGACAAAAAGACAAACAGATTCAAAAGTGTTTGTTGAAAAATCAAACAAAATGGCAGATTTCTAAATTCCATCACAAAGGAATTAGGAATCTACAGATTGCTGAAAGAATATAAAGGGTAAGAATATTTTACTCCACTCGTTTCCATTATGCTCCTTGCATAAGCATGTGGTTCTGATTATTCCACCAAGGCAAACAATATACCCTCAGTTTGTTTCTATTATCTTACGGCTGGAAAAAGTTGCTTAGTGACCGTTTGCATGAAAAGTGTTATTTTTGAAAGACACTGTAATCTTAATAACACACTGTTGACATAATTTTGAATCTTAACATAGATATTATATTGTCCCGTAACTTCGCTGGTATTTTTCACATCACTTTATGTATACATGGCTCATTAGATTAAAATCATCAGGAGCAGAAATCTGTTTTGCTTTGAGCGATGGAAGTGACTATAAATTTCTGCACTAGATGTTAATATTTGTTCACTATATATGCTTAATATTCTGTCTGAAGGACAGAAAATATGCTGAATGCACTCTCTTTACAAGTGTCAGCATTAGAGATAATCACTCTGTAAGAATGGGCAAAGAGAGATGGAAATGATGGTGAGTAATGCAGAGATATTCTGAGATCTTTACATCCAGATGAAGTACTTCAGACTAAGCTTAATGTAATTTCATTTCCAACCACTAGGCTATACAAAAATTTATAAAACACCTTAGCACTGTAGAAATCGAAGGTTACTTTAAAAATTAATGTATGAAATCTACAGAAAGGTTAGATGGGGCCCTGGTCAGCCTGATCTGATGGGTACAACTTTGCCCACAGCAGGAGGGTTGAAACTCTATGATCTTTAAGGTCCTTTCCAAACCAAGACATTCTGTGATTCTATGGTAAGTCTGCAGTAACAGATCAAGGCACAGTTCTGAGAAGTCAGTCAAGTTTCAAGTGGACAAGAAACATCTGTGATCTAGATGAGCAGACAAATTCATCAGAGATAAAATATACTGCTTTCTTTGGACCCCTACATAAATCATCATTGGCTATCATCACTTTTTGGGATGAGATAGCACTAGTACTTTTGCAACTAAGAGAGAGCACGGGGTACCAACACTTCCACAAGGGGAGCACAGCTACCTAACAAATCTTTTCTGAGCTCATACAGTCCTGGCAGCTCTTACCAGCTCTTCCAGTAACAGTAGGTAGGAACGTGCATGCAATCTATATGTTGTAGAAATGTCAAAACTAATTTTGTCTAATGCCATCTGTTATTGGTTTCTCCGTGCCAAAAAGGGTCGGTGATTCAAACCACTATTGTCATACAAAAACCATCCATGCAAATTATCAAACAAGATTTGGAGATATTTTCTGTGGTGTGAACCTGCTACGTTGGACCTGAGTACTTATCAGTAAACAAAAGCAAGGTGACTGTTCACAAAATGGCTGGGTTATCAACACTTATAACTGTTCTGGAACTTACAAAACACAGGCACAGCCATTTCCACCAAATCCATGAATACACATGCATTAGTAGCAGACTTAAATGCAAATGAATTTGCAAACTGCAAATATGTACAAAAACACTGATCCACCAACTGTGCAAGACTTCTTCAATTAAAGATTTTAAAGCAGAAGAATTATGACATTGTTTCTACTAAACATCTAGCATGTTAAAAATGCCTTAGAGTGAATATAATCTTAATTCATCAAGTCAGATGTATTACTACTACTATGGTTCTTTTAAACAACGGCTACAGATATTGGGAAACAAATGAGTGATATTATATAATGCAAAACTGCACATTACACATGCATTCCCTTCATAGAATCACTCAGGTTGGAAAAGCCCTTAAAGATCATTCATTTCTAAATCTACAGATACAAATGTTGTAGAACTTAAAATTAGACTTTGCCACCTGCATATCTGGCTTCTGTGGGCACCAAGAGGTTTTAGCTTAAATAAACCTTTTCCCATTCTCTCTCTCTTGAAAACAAGCCAGTAAAACCCAAGGCCCTGATTGACTCTAGAATTTAAAGATTTTTTTTTTCTTTATGAACCATTGGCGTAACAGTCTCATACTACTAATTTTCTATTGTTAGAGAACTCTTTGAGGCAGACCACGCCTAAACCTTAAAATTGGTGGGTTTCAGATCCGCAAAGAGAAAATAAGCTGTTTCGCACTGCAATCTACTATGGTGCCTATTTTGAGGATATTTGTGCATCTGATGAAGTTTTAATCCCAGAGTAGGCATTGTTTCCCATAGAACATTAAACACTACAGCACCTTATGTTTTTGAGCTAAGACATCTAAACTAGACAGCAGGCAATGACAACAGAAACTATGCCATTTACCTCAACAACTCATTCAGAACTGCACAGAAGGATCCATTCTCTGACCAAGTTTCAAAATCCTGTCCTGTAACCAGAAGCTTAAAATAACTCTTCCAAGTTTCTTTCAAAATATGTGAGGGTAGCAGGAGGAACAAAGCAGAGCAAGAACTAGACAGCAGGTTTCTTCTATCCCAAATAAACATCACATTCAAATGAAAGCAGAAATTTCAAGAATTTCTGCAAATTGTTAGAGCTTAAATATCAAGGACCCAGATAGATCCTCTACAGAAAGAATATCTTCTACATTTTCCAAGCCTTTGTGATCACACCCCCTATTTTATGAGGTTAAGGATCTTCAATACTGGCTTAATCTGATTTCTGTCACATGCCTATTAAAGTAGGTAACTCTCTTTCAAGCTGAAAATTTAAAAACTTTTAGATGGATCAGGATTTTGAACCTATTCTTCCACAATTCAGGCAGATGTTCTGTGCCAAAAACATTTGTCCATCTATATGCATCTCTAAGATGTAACAAAAGTTTTATCTGCCCTCTCTTTTCAGTCATGATTAATAAGGTTGGACATGGCTTGGCTTACCTTATATTGCAGGATCTAGCTCCCCAGCTGAAACAAATGAGAAACATTTCTTATGAGTCCTCATGGGATTTAGGCATAAAACCAATGCTGAACACTTCCTTGCTATCAAGACTTCAGTGGATGTGTGTACATTTAGTAACATAAAATGAGTCAAAGAAGTTTAAGTGCCTAAATAGAAAGGCGTTTCCCCCCCAGAACAGCTAAACAGGAGTTTCTGCATATCAGTGTGTCCAGATGTTAGGTAGATACAAAACATGTGAAACTGAATTATGTGAAATTCAGATCCAAATTCCTTCCTTCAGGAGGACTCACCCTTGATCCACTCAAGGATCCTACTTACTTGTTCCTGAAAAACCAAAGATGAAATGAGTCTATTTTTAGTACTTCTGAATTTTAAGAGATGGAGCTTGTCTCTAACACCCCTCCTTTCACAGTGTTACAGAAGCTGGCCTAGGAAAGACTGACTGATAAG
The DNA here is from genome assembly GCA_028571105.1 of Tragopan temminckii. NCBI lineage: Eukaryota > Metazoa > Chordata > Aves > Galliformes > Phasianidae > Tragopan > Tragopan temminckii. The sequence continues at coordinate 21,695 of JAOWBP010056371.1, forward strand.
AAAGCAGTGGGGCTACAACTCCATTCAATACCCTAGATATAGCCATCAGCTGTGTTTCAGCTCTTAAAAGCACTCTTTACACTCCCATGCATCAAACATCCATTAGCATCCATTCCAGTTTCCCACTGAATGAAGTGTATTATTCTTTTAGCCTTCACACTGTTTTTTACATTGATTCCCAGCATTATCTTCACATGAAGAGCGACTTAAGTGTTACTAAAATACATAAGTTTAGGTTATTCTTCTATATAATGCAAATATTAAAACAATCCTTTAAATGAGCCTAGACCTATCCTACACACCAGAGATAAACACATGAAATCGCAGTCATAGAGGCCTGCCTACTTTCTTAAAATCTCCTATGGTTTCTCTTTCATAACCTGCTCAAAGTCCACTGTCCACTTGTTTGGAACATTTTTTTCTAATACTGAAACCAAATATTCTAGGCTGAAAATTTAAATTTAATCATGCTTTACCCAACCACCTGCCTACAGAAAACTGCAAACTCATCCAGCTCTCCTCTCCCTCCAAGCATATTTTATGTCAATTTAAACTTATCAAAAGGTGCCCTTGCTAACTCTGATGGGTTTGTATTTTCCAGAGAAGTAGTTTTCTCCCAAATGGAGGACTCTACATTTCTAGGACTTGCATTACACAAGGGCTCTAGGTTAAGAAATAGTACCTAACTGCCAGCATGCTTCCTAAGGAGAAACTGAACTGAGGTTCTCAAATGTTCTCCATCTTTCCATAACAAAACACAAGTTTTTCAGTCTTTCTATAACATGTTAAAACTATGAAACCATTTTCCCATTCACTCACACCTTGACATAAAGAAAAGGAATATGATTGTGGCTGAAGATAAGAAATAACGTTCCAAAAGCCTGACCGCTCTAAAACCATTCTAGGCCTTAAGTGTGCCAACAAAAGCAGACAGAATATGGTTTTGAACACATTTATGTATGATATATACATATTTAACATACATAATAAACAAACACAAATAAATATTCACTACTGCTGTCTGTTGGGGAACAATATCATTAAAACAAAGGTAAAGAAAAAAACCTTCTAAAACACTAAAAATTCCTAAGCATGACATGAACTTGCAGATCAAGACTGTCTAAACCAAGTTCCAGTGGTTCTGCCTCCACTGTCAACTGCAGCTACGTCTTTCCTATCCTTATGTTGTATATAACCTGTGAGATAACACACTGAGTAACAGAAATCAAATGCAAATTAGAATTATGCCAGTTAATTTTTTTTTTTTTTTAAATCAGTCTGTAGACCAGCCAACCAGCCTCCTGGACTGTTTTGCCATATGAGCACTGATGCAAGAAAGAAGGCAGGGAGGGGCAACATATGGTGGGGAGGGCAAAGAGCAGCTTGGGATCACGCAGCTGCCCAGACAGATTTGATTTGTCATGGAATGGTAGCTGCTAGTGTTTGCAATGCAAAGTGTACAGATAAAAGCTCAAAAAGCTTACAGTGCTCTACTTTCTACTAATTTATTTGTCTCTCTACAGTAATATATTTTGTCTGTTTTTCTAATTTGGTTGCATCTAAATAAGAGACAGTAACCCTAAACAAATGTTCACAAACTACTCAGTAAGTCAGAGTATCATCTTATGATTAGACCCTGCCATATTTAACACAGAGACTCCACATGATTCTTCAGTTTCAGCACTAAAATTCAATAGCTGTAGGTTAAATTAGATGATTTTTTTTTTTTTAATATTATTTGTGAAAGGGACAGAGTTCTTTTTCCATATCTGCCATATCAAGCACTGACAAAAAGCATTCCTTACAAATATATGAAAAATGATTTACGAAACAGGAGTACTGGGGAAAAGGAAAAAAAAGAATGAAGCATACAAATTGAAGAAAATGCATTGGCATGCTTTAGAAAGTGTTAATACTGTCAGCTAAAATAATACTGTAATTAGCATAGAACTTAGATTCTGTGCATGTAAGAAATGATACAGCAACCTGCTAATTGAAAACAATACCATTCAGATGTTACTGAGGCACAAAGACTGGTACATAATTAGGTGCAAGGAATGGGAGGGTTACAAGAAATTTTTCAGTCTAGTAAACCAACACAGCTGAGAAAAGGCTAAAGCAATAACCTTGAAAACAAGCATTAATAAGGTACTGTCACAGCACAGGAAGGATAAAGTGTTTGTTTACACAGTGAGCCAAATTTTGCCTAGAGGCAGGCCTACCTTTCACAAGACAGTCATACACGTACATGCATAGTATTTGTATACATATGTGAGAAAGTGAATAACAGCTTTAACTAAAGAGAATCAAGAATTCACCCTAAATCTGCCTATTATTAAAGGCCCTATAAAAATAGCATCCTAATTTATATGTCTAGTGATAAATTTGACAGTGTTAGAGTTGGGAAAACATATTCATGTTTGCTGTCGCTTTTTTTAAAAAAAATGAACATACATATTTACAATTATGATTATAAGAAACAAATGCTTGGATCTAGCTTTTGGTGCCAGTGCTGGAATTAATAATTGCCAGATGTCTCTGAGAGAGGGAAACAGCAACTGACCTGCCTAACAGCGATGCTGTAAGAAGAAATTCATTAATACTGTATTTGCAGAGCACTCAGATACCACAGCAAGAAGCACTACGGAAAATCCTATGAGAAAATAAATCATTCTGTATGCAGTGCAGGATCTGGCAGATGTGCAATAAAGAAAGCCTGGAGACATACATTAAATACGAGATAAAAAAAGATTCTACCCATTATCAACAGAGATAATATCCCCTGAATGAGCATCTTCTCCCTCAGGCATTAAATGTTTGATGTATTCTCATTTGATACAATGGAAAAGTCTTCTTATTAACTAATGTGGTAAGATTACACCAAGTACCAGTTAGGTATTTCATGTAAAATATAGCATCAGATAATGTAATTAAAGTCTATCATAGATACATGTTCTGGGGCTAGTATTTCCACATTGCCAAATGGCTAATTTTGCAACTAAATAACACTCCTGAAGTGCAACAATTATTAGCAAATGTATACTACTGTAGCACTCAGAGGTTCCTATCACCACAGCTCTAGGTGTGTTGGCTGAGTAAACCAATTCTTGCTTCACAGTGCGTTTGCTGTGCTGCTTCTGGAATCAAGTTCCCATTTTCTAAAGCTAGCTCAAGTCAGTCAGGATAGCAAAGACGTGGCAAGAATAAGATCAAAAGTGGTGACAAAACCTGCAGGTTCTCTGCTAGCTCAGATATCTGTACAAACACGCTCACTATTCTGTAAATTACTCACTTTATTTTACTCTACGCCACTTCAGTTCTGCTCTTCTGTCCATGTAAACTAAACTTTGTCTTACCCCATCAGCTCAAATCTAAAGTCAGAGTTCAACTTCCTCCTCTGTCAAACAGCAGGGACAGGAAGGATGTGTAAGGAGAACTCTGGGATGCACCCCTAGGATGGAAAGATCTATCAGAGCTACTTTCTGCAGTACATCAGAAATGGGGTGAGGAGGCAAGACGACACCACTCATATCTGTCCACAGAAATGAAATACCTGATAGAGTAAGCTGGCTTTTAGCTGTAGTCCCAATATCTGGGCTGAAATGCAGCAATGCTGTTACATATTATGTACATATTATATTAGTACAAAACAAACAAACAACAACAAAAAAAAAACTGCATGAAGCAATATGAATGATGAAGTTTAGCTAGTCAAGCAATAACTTTGGCTTTTACATTGGCTACTAAAGTCAAAAAGGACCCTCTACCTGAAGATGCACAGTGAGGGAGACTCCCTGGGGTAAGGAAATGCAGGTGATGTTTGGGAAGCCCTGACTGCACCATACTTAAGGGTTCTCAGGTACTATTTGAACAGGCACAGCCTGTAGTTGATGATACCCAAGTTAACACTTATTCTGACCCCAGGACCAGCCTGCACAGAGTAGGGGCACAGCTCATGAGTGCCGATCATCCAGACTGGTGAAAAGAAAGACAGGGCTCTTCCACAGCCTGTGTAATAGCAACTATATCTTGCGTTCAAAAGGACAGTCTGTCAGTCCCATTATGCTCTGCACTGCTGTGGTCTCACCTTGAGCACTGTCTGTAGTTTTAAGTGTCACAATACAAGAAGGACAGAAACCTGCCAGAAAGCATCCAAAGGAGGGCTACAAAGATGGTAAAGGGTCTACAGGGCAGGACGCATGAGGAGCAGCTCAGACCCCTGGGTGTGCTCAGCCCACAGCAGAGGAGCTGAGGGGAGGCCTGATGGCAGCTGCAGCCGCTCACAGGGAGCAGAGAGGCAGCACTGAGCTCTGCTCTGTGTGACAGCGACAGGGGCCGAGGGGACGGCATGAAGCTGTGTCAGGGGAGGGGCAGCGGGGGGTTAGGGACAGGTTCTGCACCAGAGGGTGGTGAGCATGGAATGGGCTGCCCAGGGCAGTGGTCACGTCCCCAAGT